>JAOWBW010003128.1:0-40166 GCA_026119855.1 Campanula takesimana | reverse complement strand
ACACTTGCCATGTTTACACATGCTCACACTTGCCATGTTTAACATGCACACACACTACCATGTTTACACATGCACACACCTGCCATGTTGACACATGCACACACACTTGCCATGTTTTACACATGCACACACATTTGCCATGTTTACACATGTAACACCTGCCATGTTTACACATGCACACACCTGCCATGTTTACACATGCACACAACACTTGCCATGTTTACACATGCACACACATTTGCCATGTTTACACATGCTCACACCTGCCATGTTTACACATGCACCCGCGCACTCCGCCATGTTAATACTTGTACCTTGTACCATGTACCCTTGTTATCTTCGCTTCAGTTTAGGGTCAAACAAAACTCTGCTATGCTCCCTTGTACATTATCTCTCTCTCTCTCTCATGCATTGACATTGCCATCATCCTAACATCAAAAACTTCTCTCTTTTCTCCTTAAAAAGAATTAGTTCTTGCCAACACTACCACTAGTCCGTGTCAGCACTGCACAGGTCCCTATTTCCGGAGTATTCGATGTCAGGAATTTGTGCGCTACTGTCGCCTCTTTTCGAGTCACTCGTCTACTCCACTCACGTGTACGTTCCGCGAGCGGTGGGAACCTTTTACCTAACCCGTGTCAACCCACACTAGCATAGGTAACACACCTAGGTTTTGACCGGTTGGTTTGGCTAGCTTTTCTTATAGTCAATAACGTGCTGTCCATGTCGAGTCATCCCCAAGTCAATGATGAATCGAGATCTTTGAGAGAAAAGTGCACAAAAAAGTGATTTCCCTATAAGGGACGTGCCATGGCGAGATGAGTGTTTATTGTCAAGACCTCCGCTCATCATTACTTGCGTAGGATGCAACATAGACATCACGTTAAATGCCTTTAAGGAAAGGGTTAGTCGTAGGATCCGATGGTTGGTGGAAGCCGCTTGCCCTATAGGACCCTCGCCCAAATTTTCCGTTTGGGGGTGTGCCAATGCAGGTGAAAACGAGGGGTCTATAGACGTAATGATGGCCTCCACTGATCGTAGTCTTCTAACTAGTTGCGAAAAAGGGGTATCCCTTCCAACCAATTAGGATATAAATAATGTATGTTTTTGTAAATTAAAATATACTTTGCATGAGCCTTCCCCCTCTCCTAAAGATCCATTGCCTTCAATCTTTCAGCAAAGCGAGTTTGGATCCGTTCGGGTGGTCGACTACAACGTGAAGCTTCTACTCCGTCCACGTTCTCAGTCTCGTCATCAGCAATGTCAACTCCCGCTTCAGCTTCAGCCTCTGCTCCTCCTGCCAGTACCGCCGAGCTCAACACGAGGCTACTCTCAATGGTATTCCCCCAAGCCTCCAGAACTTCCTAGCCGTCTCGAAGCCAAGATCAGGAATCTCGAGGAAAGCAACAAGATGTTGGAGGATCAGAACCAACAGTTGAAGGGTCACATTCAACAAAAGGGACTAAACTGGTGCCCGATGGAGAGAATTTCATTTATGTCGAGGATGAAGAGGTCAATACCAACTGTCCCCCCAACACCAATGCTACTACCTTCCCATTCCCAAGCTACCGCAATGTTCCACCTCCTTCTCTCTACACCCAACAAGGTTTCACTACCATGAGCAAGAACAAGGCTGTCTATGAACCTTCCCTGAACTGCTTGGAGGTTACCTCTCCGCCAGCAAACTACCCGCACCCTCGTTGCCCTTGAGTATTGGGATGGCCGCTGCTACTGCTTCCACTACTCCTCCCGTCACTCTGTCAGAAACTATCCCCGACATCGCCAATCACCCTGTGGTTATGGCCATGCAAGAGCAAATGCGAAAGTTGATTGAGACCGTAGATAAGCAAAGTGCACCGACTACCAAGACAATCAACCCTAGCCAAGTGGGGGCTCTCCCCAAGGATTTCAAGATGCCTAAGGTGGCAATGTTTCATGGTGACTCGTGTCCTAAGACTCATTTGGATAGTTATGTGTTGGCCATGAGGGCTCGTGACTGCACCAACGAACAAATGGCTCGCGTATTTCATAGCACTTTGGATGGTATAGCTCTGCGTTGGTTCTTGGGTTAGAACCAAGCGAGAGGCAAACGTGGGATCAAATCAGCGCTATTTTCTGTGAGAAGTATCAGGCTAACTTGGATTGGCATGTGAATCGAACGGATCTCGAGAACACTATGCAAAAACCCGGCTAGGCTATTTATGATTTTTACAAGAGGTGGAACCATCGGTTGTGTGAGGTCCAATACCCACCAAAGGCGAAGGAACAGAAACAGATTTTCTACAAGTGCTTGCTACCGGAGATGAAAGCAGCTATAGGTAATGGTTACTTCCCTGATTTGCGGGAAATGGTTGACGCCGGAGTAAGGTACGAAGCAGGGTTCACTGGGATTGTGCCGCCAAAGGAAAGTCCAAAGACCAACAACAACAATTCCTTCCGCTACAAGGCTCCTACTGCGCCTGCGTCTCCTAGGGTGGAAAGGAGGCCGGCGGCCAAGTGAATATGGTCCAGAAAGAGGTCCCGTTAGATGTCCAAGCCGTAACAAGGAATGGAGCTCCGCCGCAAAGAGAGAGGGAGCACTTTGACGATTTTGGAATGCCTATGGGGAAAGTCTTTGACGTGTTAGTCAAGAGAGGTCTTATCAAGCCTTTAGAGAATTACCAACCTGCCTACCCAAAAAGTGATTTGGACGCCTCCAAGTTCTGCAAGTATCACAAGCACATCGGGCACACAACGGATGGTTGTATTCAATTGAAGCGTGTGGTACAAGGGTTGATCAATGACAAGAAGATTGAGAAGCCGAAGGGTCCTAATGTGGTGAATAACCCTCTCCCTAACAATGGGGGTGGAGTGAATATGGTGCAAACATGCGAGATTAGTATCCTAGAGCTCATGGACGCTTTTGACAAGATAGGGCTCACGATGGTGGATATCTTCATGGCATTGGTGACATTAGAAATACTCGAACCATTAGAAGGACATCTCCCCCGTCTTGGTTGCGATTTGTCGAAGTTTTGCCACTACCACAAGTGCACCGGTCACACTACCGAAGAATGCTTTGAACTCAAGAAGGCCGTGCAAGAGCTCATCCACAAGGGAGTCATCGAAGACCCTAGAGATTATGTAGCTAGCAATGTACTCATGGTAGAACTTAGTGAGATCACTGATCCGGCCGAACCTGTTGTGGCGGACTGTGATGAGATGGGTTGTATTTCAATGACTAATAATAAAGAATCTTCTTGCTACTTGTTGTCTTTAGAAGAACTAGTGAGTGAAGTCGAATCTCTAGAGGAGGAGAGCCCCAAGCCCTCTCAACCTCTTTCTTGGGCCGAAATCTTCGAGGAGGCCGAAAAGACCGAAGCTTCGCCCCCTTGTCCTGACACGCCATTGTCTTTGGAGGAGCTACGTGCGGAAGTTTGTCTCCTTACAAGATCCGGTCAAGTGTACCAATCCGACCCGAAGGGTGCAAAGAAAGTCTTTGGGAAGGAACCCGAGCAAGCAGACCTAGATAAAGAGACCCTATCCTCACTCAACTCAAACAGACCCAAGCCCATATTTCACTATGGTCCCTACTCACCTCCTCCCTAGCCCATCGCCTCATGCTCGAGCAAAATCTCGCCGCCACCATGGTACCATCCACTATTACCCCGGAGGACGTCACCCACATGATTGGTAATATCCACTATGGAAACATCATCACTTTCTCGGAGCTAGACAAGCCAGTGTTCGGAGTTGATCATAATGAGCCTTTGTACATCACTGTCGAGGTAAATGACAAGAAGATTCCCCGTGTATTCATTGACAATGGTTCTGCTATTAATATCCTGCCTTCAAGGATGATGGATGTGGTTGGCGTTCATGGTGTTGATTTACGCCCATCCAAACAAACCATCAAAGCTTATGACTCTACATGCCGCGCCGTGATAGGCGAAGTCACCTACCCATTACCATCGGAACAAAGATCCTGCCAACCGACTTCCACGTCATAGACATCCCCGCAACCTTCTCACTCCTCCTCGGCCGGCCATGGTTACATCAGTCGGGCGCTGTCCCGTCTTCCCTGCATCAGTGTGTGAAGTTTCAATCCGGTAATGAAGTGACCATCATCTACAGTGATCTTGTAACTGCCCAAGGGACGGACACCAAGGGCGTTCCTGTATTACAGATTCAGCATGGGGAGGAGAGCCGACTCTTCAATGGCTTCGAAATAGTCGCTCAAGCACAGATCTGCACCATCGACCTCACCAAAACAACGGACAAAGTGGCACCTGTTGTCAAGATACTGCGTAACATGGGTTTTATACCGGGGCTGGGGCTAGGTAAGAACTTGCAAGGCCCCACAGAATTGGTTGAAGAGATTAATCATCGAGGGTTGTTTGGTCTAGGATACACCCTTACTCTTGAAGACAAGATGGAGCAACAGAGGATAGAATTGCTTAAAAAGATGAAACTTCCCTACAAAAAGCCCGAAATGCGGCCATACCGTCTGTCCCTAAATAACTACTTTGTTAGGGAAGGCGAGGAGTTTTCGTGTTTTGAGTTCGCAGAGCCATGGATTGACCCCACTGGGAAGTTGCAGAAAGGGTTCGAGATTTTCAGAGATGTGGAATTCGATCGGTCCAACATGAAGCTGACTTACATGGAATATGACAAAGCCACGGGCAGAATTAGAACCATCAGGCATGAGTACTCCACCAAGGTTGCAGATGACTTGGCAGATCAACTTGAAGCCGCAACCCTTGACAAGCCAGCAATAGAAGCCGCAGAAACTCCAAGTTTGACTGAGACGTGGGACGGCCAATATCTGCTTCAACATCTGGGTAATCTGGGGCTGCATGAAGACATGGTTGCCGTCATCGGGATGATTCTGAAGATAAGGTGGACCCAAGGACATTGGTGGTACCCATGGGGGACAAGCTCAAGAATTGGTGCATCATTGGGGGACCTATGGCTACTCCGGAATTTATGGTGGGAACACTGGGGCTTACTCCTTCTCCTGTCGCCACTCCTGCAGCATCTCCTGTCACTCGCTCAAAATCCCCATCCCCAGAGTCTAGTGTTTTACATTTTGAATTTGAGTCTTCCTCTAAGTCTGACGACCTTACGTCTGAAGACTATGATCTTGTTGCAAACGCTATTTTCCCTTTTGCTATGAATGAAACCCTCGACCTTTCCGAGTATCCCTCCATAGTCACTCTTGTAACTGATAAATTGGCTAATAATCAAACTAATGATATACACTTAGTTAATAATGATTCATTAGAGAGGCAGACACAAACACATTAAACGATGAATACATTAAAGAGATTTCAGAACAGGTTATTAATCAAAAAGAATCTCGAGCCCAAGCTGCCGATGAAGTGTTAACATGCGTGAATTTGGGGACCGAAGCCGAGCCTAAGGAAACGCAGATTGGAAGCTTCTTCAGCGGAGCCGAAAGGGAAGCACTGATTGAGCTACTCAAAGAATACGTGGATGTGTTGCATGGTCGTATAAGGACATGCCGGGGCTCGACAACTCGATCGTAGAGCACAGAATCCCGACAGCACCAAACGCTAAGCCAGTCAAGCAAAAACTGCGCCGCATTAAGCCGGAATGGTCTTTGCAAGTGAAGGAAGAGATTGAGAAACTACTCCGTGTGGGTTTCATCAGGGTGATCGAATATCCAACTTGGTTATCAAATCTGGTGACTGTCAAGAAATCCAACGGTAAAGTCAGAGTATGTGTGGATTTTCGGGATCTCAACAAAGCTACGCCAAAGGATGACTTCCCCTTGCCAAATATCGACATGTTGGTGGATGCGACCGCCCATTATGAGGTCAAGTCGTTTGTTGATGGGTTTGCCGGCTATAACCAAATCAAGATGGCCGAGGAAGACCAAGAAAAAACAGCTTTCACCACCCTATGGGGGACTTTTTGCTATACCGTCATGCCATTTGGGCTGAGGAACGCTGGGGCTACCTACCAACGGGCAGTTACAACTTTATTCCACGATATGATCCACAAGGAGATTGAGGTGTACGTGGATGACATGATTATACATTCAAAAGGGTCTGGGGCCAGCACTTGATAGATCTCAGAAAATTCTTCAACAGGTTGAGAGAGCACGCCATGCGTTTGAACCCGGCAAAATGCACCTTTGGAGTTCGTAGAGGGAAAGTATTGGGTTACATGGTCACCGAAAATGGGATCGAAGCCGACCCAAGGAAGATTCAAGCCATCCTGGAGATGAAGCCACCCCGTACCGAGACAGAGATAAAGGGATTCATGGGACGCCTGCAATACATCAGTCGGTTTATCAATCAGCTGACCACCATCTGTGAACCGATTTTCAAGCTAATGAGGAAAACAGCCAGTGTGGAGTGGGATCATGACTGTCAGATAGCCTTCGAAAGGATCAAACAATATTTGGTGAATACCCCAATCCTGTGCCCGCCGCATAAGGAGAAGCCGTTGCTACTATACTTAACTGTGACAGATACCGCCGTCGGAGCCATGTTAGCACAAGAAGCCAAAGATTCCCGATTGAGAATGCAGTGTACTTTGTCAGTCGAAAGTTACAAGGCAGCGAGCTCAATTACTCCGCGCTCGAGAAGACCTGCGTAGGCCTAGTATGGGTGGTGACGAAGCTCAAGCACTACATGGTATCCCATCCGATCTTACTAGTCTCAAAATGGATCCTATCAAGTACCTGTTCGATAAACCATCCCTTTCTATGAGACTCGCTAAATGGTCAGTATTCTTGGGAGAGTTCGACATCACTTATGTACCGAGGAAGGCAATCAAAGGGAGGGCAATGGCCGATCAGCTCGCAGACACTCCGAGCACTGAGACGAGAGGACCCGACCCCGAGTTCCCGGATGATGACATTTTCGCAATTGAGGTCGCAGAAAGGTGGCAATTATTCTTTGACGGGGCTGCAAACAAGCGAGGGAATGGAGTCGGACTCCTACTTATTGATCCCAAAGATGAGCACACTCCCATAGCCATCAAGCTGAACTTTTCAGCAACCAACAACGCCGCCGAGTATGAGGCGTGTATAGCCGGATTGGAGGCCGCCCTAGAACGCAACGTGAAAGAGTTAGAAGTGTACGGAGACTCTGCTTTGATTATTAACCAAACGGCGAAGAAATGGAAAACTATTGATCCTTGCCTGCAGCGGTACCAAGGTTACATGGATGAGTTGATAGCACAGTTAAAGAGGTTACCTTCCACTTCCTGCCGCGAGACAGAAATAGGTTCGCAGATGCTCTAGCTACATTGGCCTCCTTAGTTGAAATTCCAGAAGGAAGGTCCGTAAAACCATTCAGGGTTGGGCGAAGAGAAAACCCCGCCTATTGCTGTGAAATCCAGATCAATGCCGAGGTAAACGGAGATCAATGGTACGCCCAAATCTACAAATTCCTTAAACACGGAGAGATGTCCTTTGACGGAGATGTGAAGGCCAAGAGTCTGCAAGCACTCAAAAGGTTGGCGGGGCAGTTTGTGCTGTTAGACGATACTTTGTACAAGAGGCATTACAATGGTCTGTTGCTCTTATGTGTCGACAACAAGAAAGCTGAAGCAATAATGGAAGAAGTACACAACGAGTTGTGCGGACCTCACATGAATGCAAGGATGCTTAGACAGAAGATCACTCGACTGGGCTATTATTGGATTACCATGGAGACAGACTGTATTCAATGGGTTCGACGGTGTCACAAGTGCCAAGTATGCTCCAACCTCAACCACATCCCCCCACACGAATTGTATAGTTCCACCACGCCTTGGCCATTCGCCACGTGGGGTATCGACATTATTGGGAAGATCTCGCCGGCCGGCAGTAATGGTCATGAATTCGTCCTCGTCGCGGTCGACTACTTCACAAAGTGGGTCGAAGCTCAGTCTTACAAGGTGCTGAATTCCAAGAAGGTAGCGCAGTTTATCAAAGAGAATATTATGTGTCGGTATGGGGTTCCTAACCTCATTATATCAGATAATGGCAGTCATTTCGAAGCCGAGTGTGCTCGCTTGCTTGTAGAATTCAAGATCGAATGAAAGAAATCTTCCCCATACTATCCACAGACTAACGGCGCGGTTGAGGCGGCCAACAAGACGATAGAGCAGATAATTCGCAAGATGGCTTCGCAAGGACGGGATTGGCCCGAGAAGTTACCATTAGCACTTTGGGGGTACAGAACGTCAGTCCGCACCGCTACTGGAGAGACCCCTTACGCTTTGACATACGGCATGGAGGCAGTGCTCCCTATTGAGTTGGAGGTGCCATCTTTGAGGGTCTTGCTCGAGAACCAAGTGAATGAGGTAGAATGGCTTCGTAGTCGCTATGATCAATTGGCAACACTCGACGAACGCAGATTGAAGGCCATGGAACACATCCGGGCCTATCAAAGGAGAACGACAAAAGCCTTCAATAAAAAGGTCAAGCCTGTTGACATAAAGGAAGGAGACTTGGTGCTCAAAGCACGCTTACCCAATAAATTCAACCCCCTCGGGAAATGGGCCCCCACTTGGGTAGGGTCGTTTATGGTACAGAAGATCTTCTCCGGAGGAGCGGTCAGAATGGCGGATTTGGATGGCAACCCGTTCAAAGAACCAGTCAACATCAGCAAGCTCAGACGCTACTATGACTAGACTCCCCTCTCTTAAAAAAAAAAAAAAAAAAAAAAAAAAAAAAAAATTACTACGCAAAAAGAAGCCCGATAGACTGAAAACCCGCAAAGGGCGGTCTATGCAAAATAAGGGTGCGTACAGAGCTCGCTAGATCGAAAACCCGCAAGGGCGGTCTAGGCAAAAGTTAGAGCATTCCCCCTTCTATCTTCCCTTTCTTTAAAATCATTCTAGTCTGACTGGAATGAACTACGGTGACCTGAGCCCCTTAGTCCTATTTGTAAAACGGGAACGTAGGCAGCCTTTCAAAAGGTGCGGTCTAAAAAACAAATAAACATCAAAATCTTGTTAAGCAATAAAGATAGAAGTTGTATTTTCTGAAAGCAAAAACTTTTATTTCCATAAGTCATTGCATGATAACATTTATTTGATGAGTCTAAGCTTGACATACTTTTTGAATGAATAACCTATTCTGAAATTGAAACTCAAACAAAAGCAAACTAAATTAAACTAATGTGTCTGCACGACTATGGAGAGACGCTCGGGATTACTCCTTAGTGCCATTTGTGCCCTCGGTCTCTTTCTTCTTGCTTTGCCCACGGCGAACTTTCTTCTTGCTAGGATTCTCACAAAATCTTCTTTCGAACTCGCTAACACCTTTAGCCTTTCCATTAGGAGCCTCTTCACCTTTCCTCTTCTTTGACGCCCCCACTTCTTCCCCGCCTCCGTTAGCCACGCTCTTACTCATCTTCCTCGCATAAGCCTCAGCCTCCTTAATTCTCAATGAGAAACTTGGAGCACAGGATCCCAAGATAGTGCCCCTTAGGGTCTCTAGAGTCTGCTCCGCATGCCCAAGTCTCCCCATATACCAATCCAAATACTCGCGTGGCAGGAAGGTGTTGCTAGAACGTGTGAGGAAAGTCATGCGACTAAAGCCGGCCTCGCCCCACATCTGAGAAAGAAGGACTGAGGCACTATCATCCAACTGAAGTATCCCAAAAGGGAAATCATCTCTCTCCTCGTCCCAACCCTCCGGGATGGTCTGCACCAAACCATACTGGCGAAGCACTCTAGAGGGATAGTAAAAAGTAGTTCCAGAAAGGGTCGGAACTTTGATCATGTGAAGTCCCACTTGTTTCTCCCTCACAGAGTGAATGTGCCAATGGGGCACCACCCACTGAATGTCGTCAGTCACCATTTCCGCCAAATACTTTTCCCAACCTTTGAGAGTCATGCCCTCAAACCGCTCCACCATGCCTCTAATGCGGTGCATCCATGGGGCCACCTTCAGAGAAGCCGCCGGCTTATTCACTCGAAGCCGCTCTTGCAACCACATGGTCAAAAGCCTATCACTACCACAAGGCATCCCACCATAAGCCGCGAGATGGGGAATCCCACAGAGCATCTCCCCAAGAATGGCCGGTACAATATCATAACCCAAACGAGCCAAGTTCACCATACCCAAACATCCTTCACTGGCAAATCCCACCTCAGAAGGGAAAAGGATAGAGCTAAACAAGCACAGTGCAAGATGGTCCAAGGAGCGGTCAGATGTCACGTCTGCATGCATGAAGTGTTGTGGCATCCAAGAAAGGTCGACATAACCGCCCCTAGCATACCTATCAAAGTCATCCGCGGGTACGCCAAAGGTCACCAACTTATCCCTCAAGCAAACGAAGTCAAAAGGCAAGGCAACTTTATCCTTCCCTTCGTAGCCACATAATGCTGCGATGTCTTCATAAGTGGGTGTTATCTCGTTGAATGAAAAGTTGAAGACATGGAGGGTATCATTCCAAAATTTACCACAAGCTTGCAAGAGGTTGGTATTAGAGTTCATGTGCAAAAGTGACCAAAGACACTTTATCCCATACCGTTCATCAAGTTTCCTACGACTCGAACCAGGAAGTTTGGCAACCCACTTCTCCAAAGAGGTTATAAAGACTTTCTTCTCAAGACTTGTGATTCTAGCCTCTTGATCCATGGCAAAGAGCAAGAAAATTGGCTAAAAAGGAACTCAAAAAACTGCTCAAAAAGTTGCTGGTACGTTTTTGTGGCTGCAAAGGGTTCATTAAATACTGCACAACTCCCGATTCTTGCCAGGAAAAGGAAAACCGGAGGCGACGCATGATTTGGCCACGCGGCCACATATGCCCTTGGCCCCGCGACCGATATTGTCCTTGGCCGGGCGGCCAACTTCGTCCTAGGCCACGCGGCCAGCTTTGCTCCGGATCTTGCCATGGCCAGGCGGCCAACATTGCTCTATGCCTCGCCATGGCCATGCGGCCAACTTTGCTCCATGCAGAAATCCAGCTTGTTTCTTCCCACTCCGTGATGGATCCATGCAACTACGTACCTGCCCCCTTCCACGGCTCATGCATTGTATAAAATTAGGGACATTTGTAAAATAACTAGTTTGCACAAGTAGGCTCCCATAATAAAACTGCATTTTTAAGCATAAAATACATACATGCATTTTATACATTTGTTCTGTACATACATATCACTCTGCTCTCTACTAGCTAACAGTGTAGGAAATAAAGATGGAAAGATGGGCCCCGCCTAGTCAGAATCTTCCTCCGTGGTATCTCCACGCCGCGCTAAAGCCCGAGAGCTACCGGCACCCGAACTCCGTCCCCGGACCGCTCGACCACCAATATGAGAAGAGCCCGCACCATTCGGAGACCGTTCCTGACGCTGGGGTGACGCAACGTCGTCCCTCTGACAAGTACATGAATGGTACGCCTCCCTCAGTAAGCGCATCAACACGTTCTCCCGCCGAGCTGAACGGATATATGCCTCCCGAGTCACCTGAGAAGGAAACCAATGCAAGGATTACAAGGCAGAAAGAAATAAGTGTGTGCGAACATGACTGATATAAAGCACAAAGCCGTACCCCAGCGTCGGGCGGAGGAATGAATGTCTCCTCAACAAGATCTGCATCAGTCGGCTCCAAGCTAAGCTCCACCTCCAGGCCACCCCTCATCACTCTCACGCTACTCGAGCGAAGGGGCATGTCAACCAAAGGCTGACTCCGACCAACATAACGGGCCGAGCTCGACCCCTCTCCAGACAACATCCTAGCCCGTACCTGTGGACTGACCAGCCGCGTCCGTACATAGCCGGCATAATCGTCACCCCCCTGTAATGCTCTGCCGGAGTGGGAGCCAAAAAAGTCGCCAACCTCGCGGGACGGAGCATATCCCGAGGAGGGTCATAAGGAGCCCACGGTAACGCACCAGCCCTGTGCTGACGAACCACCCTCTCCCCGAGATACATGGCCTCCCCGGTGAGACCCACAAGCAGAACCCTAGAAGCGGTCAAATCCACTACATAGGGACCCACCGAAGCCTCATTGGCCGTGCTCCACGGGTAAAATCTAACTCCAACAGGCTCAGACATCGCAAACACCCTCCTCAGATCAGCAGCATCCACTGTCTTCCTGTCCCGGTTTCGGCGGGAAGGAGCCCTGTTGCCCTTGCACCAGTACGACATGATGGGGACAACCTTGTTGGCACTCATCACCAGCTGAAAAGGGGCGACACCGAAGACCTCGTACACCCAAGCCTGTGCATATAATGAGAGAGATGTTTCAGACCAAAAAGATAGAACAGAAATCTCAACAAGTGAAAAGAAGGGTAGTCAAGAGCATACCTCAAAGGCGAACTGGAACCCGTCAAAGGCCGACGAGCTAGCCCTCGAGCAATGGTCCAAAGCCCGGTAAATCTCAGCCAAACCGGCTCCACCCCAAGAAATCCCACCGACTAAGTCCAAGTCCACAAGAGCCCCTAGCAGTGAGTACCGGCAGACAGTAGCCCCACTGGGAAACAAAATCTCTGAAAAGCTGTACCATAAGAACAGCCGGACCAAGCAATCCAAATCATATTCCCCCCTACTAAAGGCCTCAATAGCCATCTCCACCAAGCGATTCACCTTCCCGGCTTCTATTCCATAACCCTTGACACCTCCTCCCAGGTCGGTGTCGACTCCCAGCAGAGCCTGTCTATAGTCCCGCCGCTCCGCCAAGCTCTCATCAAAAGGCAAAGGGGTACCGGTAAACCTCAACCCTGTGATGGCCGCGAAATCCGTCGGCGTGATGGTAATCTCTCCCCAACTAAAGTGGAAAGTATGGGTAGTATCCCACCAGAACTCCCGGCACACCTCTATCACCGCTGCCACCTTCAGGGTAGCCCCAACCATACGGACACTGTCAAAGAATGGGCCAAAGCCCATAGCCTCGATCCGAGCACGCAAACCGCCCGGTCCCTCCGGCAGGGACGCCCACAGTTTACCCACAGTCACTGTGGACCCACGAGCCTTGATCCTCTGCAGGTAAACACAGCACAGGTATGTTACCATTCTAGCAATTTACAATTCCAGCAATTTAAATTCTAGCATTCCATTATTCTAGCATTTCATATTATGTGCATAAAACATACAAATGTTCGAGAAGGAGAGGAATGAAAAGTCGAAATTTACCTCCCGCGTCTCCGGAAGCCCCATCGACCAATGACGCTCAGAGTCGATGTAAAAATCGTAATCTTGGTCGAACGTGGACCGCAGCAGATTATCGCGATAATTCCGAGTCGCGGCTCGTGGTCTCAAACCGCCCCGTGGAATCAAGGGCGCCGCTTCAAAGCCCGCTCTTGGATCAGCCCCGACATTCCCTGCGCCCTGAGCATTACCGTGCCCCTCTCCTTGTGGCTCTTGTGGTGGAATCATATACCCACCATGGCCCGGAAAATCTCTAAATAATGCCTCATTGATCCAATCCGCCATAGCTTCAAGAATTATGTGAAATGAAATCTTCGAAATTATCAAAATCTGAGCTTTCTCTCTCTAAAAACTCAATTTTCTCACTCTAACTCGTCAATGGAGGAAGGAAGAAGAAGAAAGAAGAAAAGAAGAAGAAGAGGGAAGGTTTCTGGTGATGTGACCAAGATTCAGCCCGCCGGCTACCTTGGCCACGCGGCTACTTTCGTCCATGCAACCCCAGTCGTCAGATCAGCAATCCGCGTGACGGAGATCTGACCAATCAGCAGCCTTGGCCATGCGGCCACTTTTGCAAGTCAGTGTGTTTGGCCATGCGGCCAACCTTGCCCCTTCAGATAAAATTCCACATTTATCCCTGATCTTTTCCCATCAATTCATCTTAAATGCCCTTAGCATAATTTTGACTAATATTCGTTACCTTTGGGTACGGAAAGCCCCTTAAAATTTCCATTTTTTACCAAATATTTGCTTAGGATTCGTATGATTGTAGAGACTTCGGCGCCTCTATGACATGCGTATCCTAGATCAATCGTAATTGGCAGAGGCCTCGGCGTTTCTATTTGCGAAAGATCCAGCATCTATTATTAGGATTCGTATGATTGTAGAGACTTCGGCGCCTCTATGACATACCATCCTAGATCAATCGTAATTGGCAGAAGCCTCGGCGTTTCTGTTTGCGAAAGATCCAGCATCTATTATTAAGATTCGTAGGGTTGTAGAGACTTCGGCGCCTCTATGACATACGCATCCTAGATCGATCGTGGTTGGCAGAAGCCTCGGCGTTTCTGTTCGCGAGAGATCCGACATCTATTACTTTAGCGCGATCGGCAGGAACCCCGGCGATCCTGATTGCGTTTACCATTCCATCTTGGGATTATTTAGACAGCGTAGTCCTTATTTTTCCAAATAACTTCATTGCTTACGAATGATTCGTTCTTCGTACAGGATAGTGCCCGTAGGTTTATTATCCCTAGCAGGAGTCCGATATCTCGTTTTATCCCCAGTAGATCTGAACTACGACCGGCTTGATTCCTCAGAGGATACGTAGGAAACCTGAAAAGGTCCAGCCACCCGACCGACGCGGTTATCTCTCATCCCCAGCAAGTGCATTTTCCCCAGCAGAAGATGTTGCTCCCCACAAGTGGACAGTTATTCCCAATTTCCCATCAGATTTGAACTACGTTTGGCTTGATTCCCCCGCGGATACGTAGGTCGCCTGCCAAGGTTCAGCCGTTCCCTTACCTTTCATCTGTTTTGAAACTCATGTTTCAGACGGATCCTTCTTTTTATCGTCGACCCCACATTGCCTTGCAAGAAGCGTCGCCGAGGGGCTACTGTTAGTACCCGACCTGAAAATGAGTTTATTAGGACTTTCCCAAATATACAAGGACTTTATAGGAATTAGAAACCTTACAAAGACTTGTCCCGGATTCCCAAAAATATCTCGTTTATGGCAAAATCTAACAAATTAGGTAATAAATGGTTTCCTTAAAACAATGCAGAAACCCTAGCTTAAGAATCAAGTCAGCCGGCAGCCTTGGCCACGCGGCCAACATTGCTCAGCGTTGATCTTGGCCACGCGGCCACTCTTGTAACCGGCTTCAACAATGGCCAGGCGGCCAACCTTGCGCTGGATGATCTGGACCATCAGATCTTCCCCTCAGTTTACTATATAAACCAATCCATGCTATTGGTTTAGGGATCCGATTTTGAGAGCTCTAAGTACGAATTTTGGAGTTCTTAAACAATATTTTGCTCTCTAATTAACATTCAAACACTCAAGAAGATCCAAGGTTTATTTCTTGCCAACATAGGTAAGTTTTCTAACTTATTTCTTCACGTTCTTGCATTATTTCTAATGTAGATCTTTAATATTCATGTTCTTGCATGTTTATTCATAGTTTCTTCATGAGCTTTGCATGTTCATTCATATGTTCATATATGTTCTTCGCATGTTCTTCGTGTTCATAGATTAAAACCTTATTTATGCTATATTTAGGGTTGCGATCTTCATAATTACATGTTATTTCATAGCCGATGATGATCGAGGGTTCATCAACCCGAGGATGATCTAGGAACTACTTCTAAACCCTAATCTTTAGGTAATTCCCCCCTCATTATGCATGATCCCGATTCCTCTGCCTATTCTAAATTCTCTGCGAACTACGCTGACCTGAGCTTCTCACGTTGAGAGGAACGTAGGCAATCTTCGGATCCGGTCTCAAACACTAACACACTACATACACCGCATCATGATAGAAAGACCGATCAATTCGGGCAATAGGAGTGATAACGTTCAATATTCTTCTCTTGTTGTAATTTGACCCCCGAACCCATAAAAAATGCTTTTTTCAATGTTTTGGCTTTAATTAAAACGGCGTGGCGACTCTCATAATTTTAATGTCGTTAAGAATATTCCTTTTGTAAATAAAAATAATCACAAGATACTTCCCATGCGTCGCTTCATCGGAAAGGGGTATTCACAGGCTCCAAGCCACTTATCCGAATCAGGAAAAGACATCGCCTCTTGGTAGGTTGTCGGTTCATCATTCTCAATGATTTCCACCTCATTACTATCCGTTACGAGAAATCTATATCTCTCGGGCTCGGATTGTAACCTACTAGATCTGCGAGTTACTTGTGTATTTTGAACAGGTTCCACAACTCCTTGTGGTTCTTGTTCTTGTTCCACTATTGGTTCAATGTTATTTTCTGGGTCTCGAATTTCTTCAAGATTTATTTTACTCCCAATAATTTCTTTGGAGAGAAACTCTTTCTCTAGAAAGATACCAGTTCGGGCAACAAACACTTTGTTGTCCGTTTGTTTGTAAAAGTAATATCCTTTAGTTTCCTTAGGATATCCCACGAAAATACATTTATCAAATTTGTGTGCAAGTTTGTCTGAGACAAGTCTTTTGACAAAAGTTTCGCAACCGCAAATCTTCATGAAAGACAGACAAGGCTTCTTTCCGCTCCACATCTCATATGGAGTCTTTTGAACCGATTTAGTTGGAACACGATTTAGTGTGAATGCAGCGGTTTCTAGAGCGTAACCCCAAAAGGATATTGGAAGATCAACTTGACTCATCATTGATCGAACCATGTCTAACAAAGTCCGATTTCTCCTCTCGAACACACCATTCCATTGTGGTGTTCCGGGTGGAGTCAATTGTGAAACTATTCCATAATTCTGATCATCAAATTCATGACTCAAGTATTCTCCACCTTGATCTGATCGAAGTGCCTTAATACTTTTGCCAAGTTGTTTTTCTACTTCATTTTGAAATATTCTAAATATCTCAAATGCTTCACTTTTATGTTTCATTAGGTAAACATACCCAAATCTACTATAATCATCAGTGAAGGTTATGAAGTATTGAAATCCTCCCCTAGCATTGCTACTTAATGGTTCGCATACATCGGAATGTATCAACCCCAATAAGTCGCTTGCCCTTTCACCTAGCTTGGTAAAAGGTGTCTTAGTCATTTTTTCAAGAAGACACGACTCGCAAGTATCATATGACTCGAGGTCACATGAACCCAAAAGGCCGTCCCCATAGAGTTTTGAGATACGCTTCTCATTAATATGACCAAGACGGCAATGCCACAAATAAGAATGATTTACATCATTAGGTTTATATTTCTTATTTATATGATAGACATTTTCATTATTTTCATTCTTGACATCCAAGACATAAAGGCCATTAAATGAATTAGCAATACCATAAAGCACATCATTTAAATAAATAGAAAATTTCTTATTCTCAATAAGAAACTTAAAACCTTCATTATCCAAACAAACAATTGAAATAATATTTCTACTTAAATCCGGTACATAATAGCAATTGTTCAAAACAAGTATTAAACCGGAAGGTAAAGTGACTTCATAAGTCCCTACGGCTAATGCAGCAACTCTTGCTCCATTCCCCACGCATAGGTCTACTTCACCCTCTTTAAGTAGTCTCCTATTATTTAGTCCCTGCACATTTAAACAAATGTGAGAACCACATCCGGTATCCAATACCCAAGAATCAGTGGTAGAAAGGAGAATATCTATCATATAGATACCTGAAGTCGACGGAGCCTTCCTGCCCTTCTTCTTCTTTTGCTCTTCCAAGAAAGCCTTGCAATTACGTTTCCAATGACCAATTTCTTGACAATGGAAACAGATTGCATCCTTGTGAATCGGGTTTTGCCTCAGAAGCCTTGGCAACCTTTTCCTTGCTTATCTTGGGTTTGACAACTTTTGCCTTACCCTTTCCTTTGGCACCAACCTTCTTCCCATCATGAACCAAGAGCACAGGAGAACCTTTCTCCACAATCTTCATCTCTGCAGTTTTAAGCATCACATGCAACTCGGAGAGATTCTTATCCATTCCATGCATGTTATAATTCATCACAAACTGATTATAACTTTTAGGCAATGAATTAAGAATGAGATCCGTAGATAGCTCCAATGGGATTTGATAGCCAAGTTTCTCAAGATGCTCCACATAACCTTTTATTTTAAGCATGTGAGGACTCACTTGTTGCCCTTCACTCATTTTGCAAGAAGTGAATGCAACAATGGTCTTGTACCTCTCTTGCCTATCTTGCTCTTGAAACATGGCTCTTAACTTCACGCCTATCTCATAAGCTTCCAAATGTTCCAAAATTTGTTAGAGTTTTGAGAACATAGTAGCAAGCATGAGACAACTTACATCTCTAGAATCATTACGATGTTTCTTGTAACTGTCTCTTTCTGCCCTAGGGGCAGTAGGTTCTGGTTCAGCAGGAAGTGGCCCATCGAGAATGTACAACTTATCTTCTTACCTTAGAACAATTCTTAGGCTACGGATCCAATCCATAAAGTTAGTACCATTCTCTTGGAGCTTATCCTTCTCAAGGATCGATCGCAACGAAATTGATTGAGTGTTGTTAGTCATTATCTACAATTATGCAAAATTTCCAAAATTTAATAAGTACCAATTTTCATTAAAGAAATAAACAATGTATTTTTCCAAAAATACTCCCACTAAATTATACAACCTTCTTTATACATCCAATGTATAGTATAATTTAAATGGGTTGAGATCCCGCTTTAATTTAATTTTAAGTACGCTTTGGCGCACCGCTCAAAATCAAATTAATTAGGTAGACAACTCTTGTCAATCATATCTCATATGACTTTCAGTTCTTTTCATGAGATTCTTTAAGAAATCCAATTTCAAAAAGCATGTTTAAATCTCATCTTTGCCTTAAGCCCAAAATTGTTTTGACGCTTAATTAAGTCCAGCCATTTTAAACGCATAGGAAACTCTTATTCACTCATCTTGCTCATACATGAATAAAATCAATGCACCTCGCTTTGGCGAGCCCACACAAAATTACCCATGTATAAACAAGTGTTTTAATCATGGCATGGCAGAAGGACGTAAAACTTTCTTTGAAGGTTCATTACATATAGCATATAACACATTTATGAGCACATAATATAAACATGTTACGCATCAAGTTCAGCCACTAAATTAATCTCCATTAATTTAAGCATAATATTTATGTGTCATTAGTTTTTCTATAATTATGAGGATGAGACTATTTCAACTTTGGTTATTATTTCCATATCAAGATAACAAAAAGTGCGGCCGAAACTAAGCCATAAGGCATCCACAATTCCGCACTAATTCAAGAAACCAAGAAAGTAGTCTATGTGGCCGAAACTAAGCAATAGATGGTCTCGATGAACGTAGGCCAATTGCATCCACAATTCCACATGGATCTCCAATCTTTGAATCAAGAACTTTGTTTCTCAATTTTAGCAATTATGAACTCTTCATAATTCTAACTTCGTTTTATCTTTGAAACTTTGATTGCGATCAAGTTTGGGAAACACAACCTCGATGAACGTAGATTAGCCATCCAAACCTTGAACCAATCTTAGAATCACAAGACTAAAACAAATAGGAAAATCAAACCCCAGGATTCACACCCAAACCAACTGCCCAAAACACACTCCAGATCAGCAGGTCTGGCTGGTCTTGTCACTGGTCTGGTCGGACCCCATCAAAATTCTAGATTCTGACTCTGACCAAAAATCAAAACCAGAATCCTGAAAACTGTGCGGCCGCCCAAGAAAAACCTGTGCGGTCGCCCAAACTTGTGCGGCCGCCCAATATTTTCTGTGCGGTCGCACAGTAGCATCAGAATGAATTTTTAAAGTTCAAAAATTTGTCTCAAAATTGTTTTCCCTGATTATTAAAACTTTGATCCAATCAAGAATTAATAATCAAACAATTCAGAATCCAACATAATTTTTAGTGCGATTGAATAGTGCGATTAAAGTTGTAAAACAATAAACCACATAAAATCATGTAACACATAAACATCATATATCCAATATTCATATCATGTTAGGCACATAAACAATTTATATACACACAACATGATCTAAGTATTGAAATAATCAACATGAACGGGGCTCTGATACCACTGTTGGGTTTCAGAGTAACACGCGCAGCGGAAAATAGCATTTAAAATTTTATGAAACCCAAAGCCCATAGATCCATTCATATGATTAAATCAAATACTTGCAATATGAATACTAGAAAAACTAACCCTTGATGACTTTGAATTTGGTCTTTGATCTTGGTAGAGAAATTGAAGCTTTAATCACGAACAAGTACGAACACGAACATTGAAGATGATGAGCTTCACCCTCTAGCGGTATCCACACCTTGAACGAATATCAAGAACACTTGATCTTGGTTACTAGACCAAAATTGTGAAACACGTTTCCACAATTAATATGAACTATATGGAAGATTACTTTGTGTATTATTTTGTTCTTCAATCTAAGATGTCTTAGAACAAAATAAAACTCTTTCAAACTCTTTGGAGACTTTCACAAAAGCTATGGTATGTTCTGGCCCAAATTTGGCTGTTTATATACAAGTTAGACCTATTCCAAATAGGAAACTTGTGTCAAAATCCGTCAAAAATCCTTTTCCTAATTAAATCAGGAAGTCTGTCCCGACACACTGTGCGGCCGCCCAAAATCAGGTGTGCGGTCGCCCAAAACATGTGCGGCCGCCCAGCCTGGTTTGTGCGGTCGCACACCAGGATCAGAGAGCCTTAATTTTCCAATATAGTCCTTTTAGGATTCGTTCCATTGTGTGTGACCCTCTAGGATTATACTAAGTTGGCAATGGGTTCAAACATGAATCCATAAGATATGATTAGGTTCTAGCAAACCGTCATACCTACCCAAATAGTATAACTAGATACAAGTTCGTATTCCTTTAGAATATGTCACAATCCCTTTGTCCACAATCTCATTGAACACAAGTCATGGTCAAACGGTCAACTTGTCTTTGTTCAATACTTTCTCGATTCCGAATATGTTGATAATCCAAATTACATTGATCTAATCAATTCATTTGAGTCCGGCCGAACATTTTCATCAACATCATTCCTACGAGAGGCCTAAGCTTGAGATCTCTCCGGAGAGGGACAAATCCATTTAGCTTATTATTCTTCCCTACGTGAATCCGATTATGCCAATCATACACTTTATAACTACCCGGTTAAAGGTAGCGTTTGAATATGTCAAACATAATGTTCATCAAGTGGAAGACTATAATAACTTCATGTCTAAGGATTCGAATGACATAACTAATATGAGATATATGTACGACATGGACCATGACATAAATCTCATACAGCGGGTCATGTCTAGTACCTTGTTCCAAATAAGTACCCATAAATCTAACATGATCATCCCATGATCATTTAGCCTTTATACTAGTGCTTAACAAGTACTAAGGACGGAGATTATTATAAGTAAACATGAACAACAATAATAATCAAAACATCTCTTTATTGATATGAAATAAATGATAACAATTACAACGTTTATCAAACATGCCTTGGGAACCACTACCAACAATTAGGGCTAAACATATCTTCTTTTTTGCATGAGACTGGACCCGCAGGTTGCCTACGTTCCTCCAGTGTAGAGGCTCAGGTCACCGTAGTTCTTGTGGATTCTCCTTTTGCAGTGATGGAATTGTGTAGACACCCTGCCTTGGACCGCTCACCCCGATTGCACATTTGATCTTGTGTTTCTCCCCATTTTAAGTGTTTCTCGTTAGTTTCTGTCACTTCCATTAAGTTCCTGACTGACTTCGTTAAGTCCAGGGACTAAACTGAATAACAGGACTGACTTTCTAGTCCATTCTATCAAAATCGCCTTCTCTGAGTCGCGCGCCTCCGATAGGAGGATCCAGACGCGCGCGCCTCCCGCCCCCAAAGCAGGAAGCGCGCGCCTCTGGGCGTCGGTTACAGATTTCTGGCCAGGATTCTCTCCCTTGCTCAATTTACAGGATTTTGCCCGGGAAAGATTTCTTGGTGACTGAGTTTTGGCACCAAAAACATCTCTCTTTCACCTATAAAAACCCCCCTTTACCTCCATTTTCAAGGACCTTGGCTCTCAATCTCACATTTCAATAAGAAAACAAATTTCCTACTTTCAAAGCATTTTCCAAAGGATTTCTCCAAGTAATTCAACAAGAAGTGTTTGAAGTCTCTTGAAGTCTAGGTAAAGCTATTTCTTTCCCCTTCTCAACTTCATCTCTTTTCTCTTTCCTTTTGTTTTATCAAAGTGCAATCACCCAAATCATTTTGGGACATGACTCTAATGATCACCTCATCTCATTGAGGTTGGTTAAAGAGTTATCTCCCACATTCCAAACTCTATTTTAAAACCCCCTTTTTATGATTTAAAGAAGAAGAAGAAGAACATTTATCATTTATGTAGATTTTGATCAAGCAAGACCAACTTTAGTTGGGCGGGATGGGTGTTTCGGTACTTCCCATCTCGTAACCTAACCTCCGAACCTCAAAACAAAGAATCTATGTTTTCGTAATCAAACTTAGGCTATTATCAATAGGTTTTTCTTATGTTCCTCAAAACATAGGTGGCGACTCTAAAAACAAGTTAGACATCCTATGATAATTCACGCGCTCTAGCCAAGCCGTGGTTCCCCCGGGGTATCTACAGTGGCGACTCCGCTGGAGAAGTTTGAGGGTTAAACTTGCATTCTGATAAAAATCTACATCTTTTCTAGGCATTCTGACTCCTGATGGGGGAGGCGCGCGCTTCTGGCCTCTTCAGCCTAAGGCGCGCGCATTCCGCATCAAGGACCAGAATCGCCCGCTTCTTCATGTTCTTCATCTTCTTCTTCTGCTATTCTCCACTAATCATTTCTGCAGGGGTTACAATATGCACATAGGACCAGGGCAATCCCCTGAGTCCAAAATCTGACAATCTGACAGGTGTGCCCAGAAGCGCGCGCCTCCCAATAGCATCGCGCCATGCGCGCGCGTCTCGTATCAACACTCAGAGGCGCACGCTTCTGGGTTGGTTCCCAGAACAGAAACAGGTCTCAGAACAGAGCAGTATGATGGGGGTGTGGGCACAGTTGCCTGCATCAGTGGTTATTCTGAACTTCGGACTGTTTTAATTTTATGTTCTATTTTATCGGTCACACGGGTGATTCGAAAGTTGTAATTATGTGCTTATTTGTTTTTTATTTCTTTTGAAAAAAAAAATATAAAAAATATTTTGTCACCTGTTAGACCTCACACTACATGCACATATTCCTATGAATTGCTCACTATCGAGTCGCACAAGTCCAACCCCAAACCCGTCGAGGCCCGTCCTAGAAAGTTTCAAGCTCCACTCGACCTTGGCTCTTTCGAAGCGGTAAACCTCAGCCCGTGGCGTAGTTCATGACTACATGCCGGGGGTGACCTTTGAGCCTCATAATCAAGCCGAGCACAAGCCACACAATTCTAGTTAGGGTCTAACACTCCGTGACTCAAGTCGGTTTCCATGTACCGAGATTTCCCTAAACTAATGTCTTCAAATCATACATGCCAACTTGTTGAAACAGACGCAATAAAAATCCGTCCCCAAAAGTGGTTATTTTGGACAAAAATAAAAATATGTCCCCGCATGTATGCTTTACTACATTAATTTAGTTTAATCCCGATACATGTAGGATTCACAAACGCGATGGAATCCGATGAGTATATGGGACCGCGAGATGGTCTATATACTAGTGTGACGATTCCATTATTTTCTTCGAAACCCCAAAAGGGATCCATTCCCTCCGACTTATAAAAAAAAAAGTCTTTTCTTATGTGGTTCGAGTCGTGTGCCCAACTGTGTGTTCTAAGCCTCTTCGTGGACCGCAAGTGTTACTCAAGACTGACAAGGGCCTATTCTGCAATCTAGGTTCAATTGGTACTTACAGAGTCTACCGGGATTCGGCAAATCGGTTAGTCCGTGAAGAGAGCACTCCAACAGCTCCTACATCAACAATGGCCGGCGGCTCCAACACCAACAATACCATGACTCTCGAGCAACTCGCAACCATGGTCCAACTCCTCCAAGAGCAAGTCTCCACCCTTAATAAGGAGGCACAAAGCAAAGACGACATTTGGCAATCCCACCTCGACAGCCAAAGGGAGGCCCACGAGGCCGAGATGGAGCTAATGAAAGAAAAGCTCACTAACCTTGCCAAGGGGAAGAGCAAAAATGACGATGGAGAATCCGAATGGACCGAAGGTTTGTTCAAAAGTCCTTATGTCAACACCCGCACCAAGAAAGTGGGAGAGCCAAGTTCCGAGAACAATGAGCCCAAAATGGTGGATTCTATCATGGCCTACATCGACCAAAAATTCAATAGGCTCAACATGGGGAAAGCCTCCAACACAAACCTTTATCAATCATCCATCCTCATGAGTACTATGGCCGCTCTTCCTGATAAGTTCAAGATGCCCGACATAAGCAAATTCAAGGGCAAATCTTGTCCTATGGCTCACATTGAGACTTATATTTGGGCAATGGTTCCGAAGAAGGTCTCCCCCAAGGTGATGGCTCAATGCTTTCCTCTCACTCTCGAGGGGGCGGCAAAAGATTGGTATGCTACTCTCCCGCTCACTGTCCGTCTTGATTGGGACTCCGCCATGCTTGCCTTCAAGAACCAATACCAAGGCAACACCACTCATCGGCCCACAAGGAAAGAGCTAGAGAACACTACTCAACGAGACCACGAGTCCTTCATCGACTTCACAAGGAGATGGAATGATAAACTCTCCGAGATTGTGGAAAGGCCAAATACCAAGGAGCAAATGGACATCTTTATCAAATGTCTCAAAATTGATCTCCGTACCCACCTAAGTGGGGCTTGCTATGCAGATTTCTCCCAAATGTATGAGGCGGGGGTCCGAATGGACAAGTTTCTCAAGGAAGTCAAGAAAAGTGCTCCTAGCTACCGCTACAAGACCGCTTCCAACTCCACAAAAGAGGCCTCGGTCAACGCCGTCACTATCGACAAGGGGGATTACAAAAAGGTTCCTCCACCCCAAGGGAAGAAGTCTCGAAATGACCGTGTCTACGCGCCTCTCCAAGGCATGACTCAAACCGAAGCTTTCGAAGTCCTCAAAGCAAAGGGTCAAGTCACACCCGTACAAGGGTACCAACCCAAGACGGTCAACCCCAATCATGCTCACCACAAATATTGTGGTTACCACCAATATAGTGGCCACACCACCGAGGAATGCTTCGTTCTCCGCAATGTCATTCAAGATCTCATAGACAAGAAAGAATTTGTAGTGACTAATGGCGAACATGTCAATGCAATAGAGATAGGAGAACTCGAGGGGACCACCCATTCAATCCCAATTGTGAATGGGGGCCCCAATGTTATGATTAAACTTGACAACTCTTGTTGTTGTGACTTACGATGAGGTAATGAGGGAAGTACTAGAGAATAGGAAAAAGAAGCAAGATGGGAACGTCAACATGCTAACTCGATCCGGTCGAGTCATAGCAAGCAACCCTTCCACTTCCGCACCAAGCTCCCCTTCTCAAAGGCCACAAGCTCGCGACACTCCTGAAGATCCTCTACTTGTCCAACTCAAGAAAACTCAAGCCAACATCTCTATTTGGGACCTCATCGCATCCTCAAAGAAACACCGAGATCTTGTCATCCGCAATCTCGATGATACATCAATTTCTCCCGATACTACTCCCGAGGACCTCACGGCAATGATCGGTCACATTCATTTTGGCAACGTCATCACCTTTGCCGATATGGACCTTCCACCATTTGGTTCCGACCACAGCGAGGCTATTTACCTCAAGGTACGAGCAAGGGGGAGGCCCATCTCAAGAGTCTTAGTGGACGGTGGTTCCGCACTCAACCTCATGCCTGGCAGAATCATGGGCATACTGGGGCTTAAGGATTCCGATTTGAAGCCTTCTACTTAAGTAATCCGAGGTTATGACAGCACCGCCCGTACAGTCATGGGCATGATCGAAATAGACATTGAGTGTGGGAGGATGGTCATGTCCGTTCCATTCCAAGTGCTTGACATCCCGGCCTCATTCAACTTGCTTTTGGGACGACCATGGATTCACAGTTCTAATGCCATCCCGTCAACTCTCCATCAATGTGTCAAGATCCGAAATGGTGATGAAATAGTGACCGTCATGGCCGAAAACGTCACTATTCACATAAAAGGTGAGCCCGTCCACCAAGTTCAGCATGGTTTACCAGACTCCACTCTCTCCGGCGTCTCAATCAACGCCATTGACAAAGAAGGGGGAAATGGATCATGGACCCCCAGCAATCACAAAGTCCTCCGCATGATGAGGAATATGGACTACTTCCCTGGTTTAGGCCTAGGGAAATATCAACAAGGAATCCTACATCCTGTGCAAGTCCCATTTGTCAAGAACACATTCGGTTTGGGGTACGAGCCTTCCAGAGAGGACTTGAAACAAGAGCAAGCGATCAAGAATGAAAAGGCCCGAGCTCGTAAAGAAGGCCGTCGTTATGAGGTCCCTAATCTAAGGCCTTACCGCAAGACGTTGAATGGCTATTTTGTCCGCCAAGGGGAAGACGTTCCATACATGATCTTTCCCGAACCATGGGTTAACAATAAGGGTGTCAAAAAGCCCGGTCTCGAAATCTTCTCCGATTGTGAGATCCAGAAATCCGAAAGGGAACCAACTCCCATGTCGCCCCGTGAATGGTGGGGAAGGAAGGTGACTATAGAGTCCGAGACAGAAATCATCGTGGGGGAAGAACCGACAGATTTAGCCTCCATGTTCGAAGAGCTTGCCATAATGAATGAATGCCAAGTCAACGCCATCCATGACACCGTCCTCATGAATGAGACTATCAGTGAGATCCCGCCAAGCGCCGAGCCGATCAACAATTGGTATTCTACGAAAGGGCCCGTGGTATCCGAGGAATTCTTAGTCCAAGAAAAGGGTTGCATACCCCGCACAGCAACAAAGGAAGAGCAGCTTACACTTACTTTCGAGTCCGAGAGTGTCTCTAATACCCTCACCCAAGAGGATATGGAGGCCATAGCCGAGCGTGTGTTTCCTTTCTTTGCTAATGAAAAATTTGATATTTTTGAGTACCCTGAGATTGCAAATATCATAAATGACGAATTAACTAATAATGAACTTAATGAACAAGTTAATAACGATTCAAATTATGATGAAATAGACCACGAAAACACAACATACTTAAATGAACTTGCTCAACAGGTCCGTAGTCGTGGTGAAAATGGTCCAAGGGCTGACGAAGAATTGCATGTTGTTAATCTGGGTACCGACGAAGAGCCAAGGGAAACTAAGATCGGAAGCTTCTTCAAGGGGGACGACAGAGACAGATTGACTGCACTACTACGGGAGTTCGTGGATGTGTTCGCATGGTCATACAAAGACATGCCGGGTTTAGACAAAAAGGTAGCGGAGCACAGAATTCCGATCAGAGAAGATGCCAAGCCAGTAAAACAGAAGCTCAGAAAGATCAAGCCAGAATGGTCTCTGCAAGTCAAAGAAGAGATCGAGAAGCTCCTCAGTGTGGGTTTCATCAAGGTTATCGAGTATCCGGTATGGTTAGCCAACATCGTGACAGTCAGAAAGGCAAACGACAAGGTTCGAGTTTGTGTGGACTTCCGGGATTTGAACAAAGCTTCCCCGAAAGACGATTTTCCAGTCCCTAACATCGACATGATGGTCGACTCCACTGCTGCCTACGAGGTTCGCTCATTCGTGGATGGGTTCGCTTGGTACAATCAGATTCTCATGGCCGAGGAAGATCAACATAAGACAGCCTTCACAACACCGTGGGGTACCTTTTGCTACACAGTCATGCCATTTGGGTTAAGAAACGCTGGGGCTTCCTACCAAAGAGCCGTGACAGACTTGTTCCACGATATGATTCACAAAGAAATCGAGGTCTATGTGGACGACATGGTCATTCACTCCAAAGGGACCGATGGTCAACATTTAATCGATCTCCGCAAGTTCTTCGAAAGGCTTCGTCAACACAAGATGAGGCTCAACCCTGCAAAGTGCACGTTCGGGGTTATCCGAGGTAAAGTCCTTGGTTATATGGTCACTGAAAGGGGAATTGAAGTAGATCCCTCCAAAATCAAGGCAATCATTGACATGCCTCCTCCAAAGACGCAGAAAGAGATCAAAGGTTTCATGGGCAGACTGCAATACATCAGTCGGTTTGTGCACCAACTCACTTCCATGTGCGAGCCAATCTTCAAGCTACTCAAGAAGAATGTGGCTCTAGAATGGACCGACACGTGCCAAGAAGCCTTCGACCAAGTGAAGCATTACTTGACGTGCCCTCCTATTCTAGTTCCGCCGCACAAGGAGAAGCCTCTTTTGCTCTATCTCACTGTCAATGATGAAGCCCTAGGGGCTATGTTAGCACAAGAGCAATGAGAGTCCACAAAGGAGAATGCCATTTATTTTTTCAATCGCCGATTCCAAGGAGGCGAAAAGAACTACTCTGTCTTAGAGAAGTCATGTGCAGCATTGGTTTGGGTTACTCAAAAGCTCAAACACTATATGGAAGCTTTTCTGATCAAGCTAGTAGCAAAGGTGGACCCGCTCCGCTACATCTTTGAGAAGCCTTTCATGTCAACAAGAATAGCCAAATGGTACTTCATGCTCGCCGGCTATGATATCACTTACGTCACACTAAAATCCGTCAGGGGGAAAGTGTTCAGTGACCAGCTTGCCAAATTCCCGTGTGATGAAGTGAAGGGGGAAGACGTACAGTTCCCCGACGAGCATTTAATTTGTACTGCAACCGAGGAAAATAAGTGGCAACTTTTTTTCGATGGCGCCGCCAATAAACACGGTTTTGGTATAGGAGTATTGCTTGTCGATCCAAAAGACATCTACACTCCCATTGCCATCCGTCTGGAATTCGAAGTTATCAACAACATTGCCGAGTACGAAGCATGCATAGCAGGGCTCGAAGCAGCTCTCGAAAGAAACGTCACGGAACTAGAAGTATTCGGCGACTCTTTGCTCCTTATCAATCAGCAATCGGGTAAATGGCGAATCCAAGACCCGACCCTCCAACAGTATGGTCAGCAGCTTGAAGAATTGGTTGAACAATTCCAAGAGATCACTTTCAACTACCTGCCAAGGGATAAAAATCGCTTCGCCGATGCACTGGCCACCATAGCTTCATTAGTCGAAATGCCCAAAGGGAAAATGGTGAAGCCTTTCAAAATTGCCCGAAGGAACAATCCGGCGTACTGCATGAGTATCGAGATTAACGAGGTTCAAACAAACTCTCCGTGGTATTCGGATATCATGAATTTCCTCAAAGATGGCACTTATCCCGAGAATAGCAATAAGAAGTCTCAAGCGGCTCTGCAAAGGCTAGCCTCTCGATACGTACTGATTGGGGACCGAGTCTACAAAAGGCACCACGACGGGATCAATCTCTTATGCGCCAATGAGGCCGAAGCTCAAGAGATAATGTGTGAAGTGCACGAAGGAGAGTGTGGACCCCACATGAATGGGTTTATGCTAGTCAAGAAGATACTCCGCATTGGTTACTATTGGAGCACTATGGAACGAGACTGTATCGAGAAAGTCAAAAGGTGTGCCAAGTGCCAATTCCATGCTAATCTGCAACATGCTCCACCCTCTCAACTTTACAACATGGTCACACCTTAGCCTTTCTCTTGTTGGGGGATAGACATCATCGGTAAAGTCCATCCTGCCGGAAGTAATGGGCAGTCATTCGTCCTAGTGGCTGTCGACTACTTCACAAAGTGGGTCGAAGCACAAGCCTATCGGACCCTCAACGCCAAGAAAGTGGCCGAATTTGTAAAGATTAATATCATGTGCCGATACGGCGTGCCTCATGAAATCATTTCCGACAACGGCTCTCACTTTGAGAAGGAAATGGATGCACTTTTGGTAGAATACAAGATCACCAAGCACAAGTCATCTCTTTATCGTCCCCAAGCAAACGGTGCGGTTGAAGCAGGAAATAAGACCATCGAGACCATCGTCAAGAAAATGGCCTCAACAGGAAGGGATTGGCCCGAGAAGCTACCATTAGCATTGTGGGGCTACCGCACATCAATACGGTCAGCAACAGGAGAAACTCCTTATGCATTAGTCTATGGTTCTGAAGCCGTACTCCCAATCGAACTTGAAGTCCCATCTCTACGGGTCCTCCTCGAGAATCAAGTCAACGAGGTCGACTGGATGCAAAGTCGATATGAACAGCTAACCTTACTCGATGAAAAAAGGCTAAGAGCACTCGAACGCACAAGGGCGTATCAGCAAAGGATGGCAAGAGCTTTCAACAAAAAGGTGAAGCCTCGAAACATCAATGTGGGAGATTTGGTCTTAAGACGACATCCTCCTAATGCCATGAATCCCCTGGGGAAATGGGGACCCCGATGGATCGGTCCGTACGTGGTCAAAAAGATACTAAGCGGCGGTGCAGTCCGACTCGTGGATTTAGATGGTGACCAGCTGCCAAAGGAGGTCAACCTCGACAAGCTCAAGAGGTTCTATTCTTAATAAACAAAGACCATAAAATAAAAATAAAAAAAAAAAAAAAAATTGCTCGCTAGGTTGAAAACCCGCAAGGGCGGCCTAGGCAAAAATTAGAGCACGTGCAAAAAAGAAGCCCGCTAGATTGAAAACCCGAAAGGGCGGTCTAGGCAAAAAACAGGGTGCACAAAAAAAAAATGGTCTTTGTTTGTTTGAACTACGGAGACCTGAGCCTCCCAACTGGAGGAATGTAGGCAACCTTCGGGTGCGGTCTAAAACATATCAAAAATACCCAATTCACTTCAAATAACAAGATGCAATTTTTATTCATTCAATGAGTTATTCAAGCCATTACAACGGATTTATTGAGCAACAAAAGACATCAAAACATTAAATCCTAAAACAAAGTGGTCTAATTTAATTGCAATCTCTTGGGGTACAAAGAAAAATCTAATCTTTCTTAGGTTTGGGAACCCATTGCTTCTTGTTATGCCCTTTAGTCTTCTTGGATGGGGACGGAACATTCTTGGGACCGCCAAGACGGGAGAAAACGCTAGGACGGGATGGAGCTTCATCAACGGCTTTCCCTTTGCCCTTATCAAGCGGAGCCTTAGCGGGGACAACCATGGGTCGCTTCCAAACATGGGAGGAATTTCCCTTACCTTTCTTCTTCTTGGGAAAATGACGGGGTCTATAGTCCCGCACATGAACCACCGGTCTCACGGGGTCAACAACATCGTCATTGGGCCTTCCCAAACGATCAAAAACGCTCGGACGCTTCTCCACCATCGGGACGGACCCCACAGCTGGAACGGCGTTCACCATTGGAAAGGACTTCTCACCCTCGGGGACGGAAACCTTGACTTCAAAAGAGAAAGTCATTGGGGCCATTATGACAAGAATTTTGTGGTTTAGGAGGATAAAGTGTTTGCAGAAGAATGCTGTGTGACCATTCTGGTCGAAAATGGTTCAAAATTATAGCTGTTGGAACATTCCGATCAGAAAAAGAAAGGGGCTGTAATTCAGCAGGCCAGAAGCGCGCGCCTCCGACCAAGGCTTCACAACGCGCGCGCCTCCCACAAGCAAGGACCAACGCGCGCGCCTTTGACAGCAGTTCAGACAGAAATAGCCCTTGTCAGTTCAGAACAGAACCCAAGCACTTCAACATATCCAACCTGCAGCAAAATCAAATCCCAGCAGCGAAAAGGAGTTCAAGCATCAACAACAAGCATTCTTTGGGCACACATTTGTTTGTAAAGGTCGACATCTAAGATCGAGTCGCTAATAAAACATAAAATGAGTAGTAAGATAACTAGGATTGTAAATACATGTTAAATGTTATTACAGGCAAAAGTAAAGGTGTTTCAATCCCTCATCCTCTCAGCCACAACAGCTCGGGCACATCATCACCAGCACTGTGCTCACCCCCTGCTGCCGCTCTCGGTCTCCTCATCATCATCATCATCCTCATCATCATCATCATCATCATCATCATCATCCTCCTCATCCTCAGACTCCTCAACTCTGATCTCATGCCAGCTCCTCTTCTGCACCCGCCAAGACGAACTCGCACCACCTCTGCTCTGGCTGGCTCCACCTCTGCTCTGACTACCTCCCCGGCTCAGACTCCTACTCAGTGACTGCCTCGCTGAAGAGACAGCCTCATCAATATCCAGTGTAGCATCCCTGCAACCTCGTCTCATGCCTCGAGCACCTCGGGCAGCTCCTCTCGCAGCACCAGAGACAGCACCAGCAGCCTCTCTAGTCATGTCGGCAATGTCCCTGCACAGCTCTAGTACTTTCTCCTCCAGCTGACGTAGTCTCCTCCTCATCCCCTTGTTCTGTCTGCCCAAGTGCCTATAAGAAGCTACCGGTACCTGTTACAACGGGGGGCAGAAAAGAAAATTGCATCAGAGACAGAAAAACAAGACTGGAACTGAGAAATGCAAAGATGGTCAGAAAAACATACCACAGCAGCCTGAGCAGGAGGCTCTCTCTATCACGACCCGAAATCTAAGCTCTATTTTATTAGTAATTAAATAATTATTATTTATTTATTTGCTTAATTATTTATTTAAATTATTATTTATTTAAATATTTATGTGTGCAATTTATGTGTTATAATAATTATGCCTAGCATTTTATTCGAGTTATTTGGACTAGTGTGGAAGTGTTGAGTCTTAATTGTTAGTCGGGAGTGTAAGTAATTGTGTTAGTAGATTGGGAAGGGGCCTGAGTGTAACATTTTGAATTATTTCCCCCTACTTCCCTCACCTCCCTACTCTTCTCCCTCTCTCCTCACCATCATCTCCCTGGAAACTCTCTCTCTCTCCTCCTTTGGGTAAGTTTTTCTTTCTCTTCCTTCTCTCTTAATTTTCTCCATCTTCCTCTCACCTTCTCTCATTTCTTAAAACGTGAACATTGTTTAGATCGTCGTTAGGATCGCGTAGAATCAAAAAGAATCGAATTCCGTCAACTTTCATTATTTTCAAGTAAGTTACTTTTCCCCCATTTTGATGTTAAAATGTTCATATCATGTTTAGATAATGCTTAATGTTTTATATTTGAAGTTTGGTTGGGTTTTGAATTTGTTTGGAATTTAATTGAGTTTTTGGTTAAAAATGGTGAAATCTTGAATGTTGGTTTTGATTCTTGAATTTGGTTGATAAAGGGTGTTGTTAAGATCCCCTTTCTAGTTAAAATATGTTTGGGTACCTTAGAAACCTTGTTGGGAGTGTTAATTTTGGGTGTTATGAAAATGGTATGAAAATGGTAAGGAGATTTGAAGAACCCAGCTGGGAATTCTTCCCAGCCCGTAGACCAGGCGCCCGCCTGCCTATGCCCAGGCGCCCGCCTACTCCCACTTTTTCTAGCGCCTGACCTTCTGTTGATTCAAGCGCGCGCCTGCCTATGCCCAGGAGCCCGCCCGCCCCCTGTTCCAGGAATTTGACCTTTTTGCTTGGTTTAAGACTTAAGGCTTAACTAGTTGAGGTTTATTTCTTCTAATTAACTTAAGATAACACCGTGGAACACTTTATTTCTTGGATTTGATTCTTTTGTGAATGAATATGATATGGAATGTGATTTAGTATCATTTTGGGAATGTGGTTCATCTTTGATGTGCGGTTTGTATTGGTTTACCTTTGTGGTGATTTAATTGGATTGGTTCCCTACTTTGGAACCTTAAGTTGTTTATCCATGCTAAATTATTATTACTTAGCATTTATTTGGAAGCCCAGCTGGCATATTTGTTGCATCGGGCGATGGGAAAGATTATAATGGCAAAGCCAAGTCCATTATAATGTTGACCATTGTTTTGCCCCCTTCTTTACCCTTTTCCAGATTGGCCTTGGAAGAGATGAGTTAGCTTCCTTTGTGAATGTATCTAGCTACCGGGCATGACTTTGTGTCATGGTCCTTGTCCTTTGTGACACTTGTATGGTTATTGGTTCCGGTACCGGGGTTTCTCTTCGGCTTTCATGCTATTATGAAGATGATGATTTGTTGATTATTGAAGCTGTGCAGCGATCCTTTATTTGGATGTACCGGTTTGGAAAACCTTGGCTATATCCTTTGTTATGTGTTTATTTCCGCTGCTATCTGTTATGTGATAAATGCTAAGTGCTATGTGAAAATTATTATTGTTTTTTTTGTATATTGCATCATAGCATGTCATGTAGTTGCATTAGTAACTTATTGAGATTTATCTCACCCCCTTTTCTTTTATCTTTGTTTTTCCTTAACCCCCCCCCAGGTGCTAAGGATTAGTCTCGCTGATCACGAGAAAGAGGACGTCGAGTGTGGATTCATTCTTTTGGGGAAGGTTGATATAGGTTGGTTTACATTATGTAAATGTGTAACCATTTTGGGATAGTGGTACCAAACTTTGACGTCATTAAGAATTGTATATTTGTATTTTGTTGGGCATAAACTTGTGGAAGTTTATGATAGTTGTAATTGGTTTTATCAAATTTGATTTTGTAAAACTTTGATCATCACCCTTTTGGCATCAAATGGAATTTTTATCTTTGGTATTTCCTAGTTTTGGTTTTAAGTCGACGTCCAGATCGCAGTCTCGGGCCCGTGGGGTCCGGGGTCGCGACAGTTGGTATCAGAGCCATGGTTTGGCTCTAAGTATAAGTCTAGGTGGACTAGTATGACCTAGGTGGGTAGTAGTGTGCGGAGTGATTAACGGTTGATGTCTTATGCAGGTAATTACTCGCAATGTCTGGAAGAAGAAACAGAGGAGGTACTAGTGGGGCACAGAATCAGAATGACACAAGGGAAGAAGCACGTGCCATGTTTCAAGGCATGTTCGAGGCGGCCATGAAGGCCATACATGATCAAGGTCCGAGGGTAGAGCAAGAACCACCCCGCTATGGATTGGAGCAATTTCTGAAGTTGAAACCGGTTGAATTCAATGGGGAACCCGATGTAAGGAAAGCTGAGTTGTGGATTGAGTCTATGGAGAAGATTTATGAGGTATTTAGGTGCACGGATGAGGACAATGTACGGTTTGCCGCTTACAAGCTTGTGGGAGCCGTCGAGCATTGGTGGAAGGGTGTTAAAGCTACTTGGGATGATACTCGCACGGTGTATGCATGGGAGTTGTTTGTGCGCAAATTCAAGGAGCATTTCATTCCGGTTGTTGATCAAAACCGAAAGGAGATCGAGCTACTCAACCTAGAGCAAGGTGTGTTGTCTATAGTACAATACTCGGCGAAGTTCATAGAATTAGCCCGGTATTGCGACTATTTGGTGAGGACCGAGGAACAAACGGCTATGAGATTCATTCGGGGATTGAAGACCTCCATCCGTACTCAACTTATTGCTCAATGGATTGTGACATTCCAAGATGCGGTAGACCGAGCCTACTTAATAGAGAAAGATATTGGGGAACATAAGAGGAAGACCGAGGTGGCCAACCGGAGTAAGCAAGGAGCACAAGGCAAGCCACAACACCATTTCGACAATCGAGGTAACCCGGGAGAATCATCTCAGTTTAAGGGGCAAACCACACCGAGGAATCCGGGTACTACTCCGGGGATTCAGAATAGGAAACCTTGTACCTTTTGTCAAAAGGTAGGCCATGCGGAGGATAGGTGTTGGAAAAAGCAAGGCAAGTGTACCAATTGTGGTGAAATGGGGCACTTTGCGAGAGATTGCATGAGGCACCGAGGTCAGTCATCCGGGTCAGGGGTTGTTATTAATCAAGGTCAGAAGAGGGATGCCGCTGGGAAGCCCAAAGTCCAAGGAAGGGTATTTGCCATGAATCAACAACAAGCTACCGATGATCCATCCGTTATTGGAGGTATTGTTTATGTGTCTAATGTGAGCGCACGAGCGTTAGTAGATCCAGGATCATCTCATTCATACATTTCTGTGCAATTTGCTTCCATGTTAAATGCTGCATTCGAGTCTTTACCGTACGTGCTAGGGGTGTCGACCCCTATAGGAGAATGCTTGATTTCTGATCGAGTCTTTCGTGCTTGTGATGTGGTTATTTGTGGTCGAGTCCTTTGTGCGGATTTGGTAGTTCTTCCTATCCAAGACTTTGATGTCATTTTGGGTATGGATTGGTTGAGCAAGTTTCATGCTTCCGTTGATTGCCGTAAGAAAACTGTTACTTTTTCTATTCCCGAAGTGCCTAAATTTGTGTTTGAGGCTAGTCCTCTGAGTAGAAAGGTTCGCTTAATTTATTTTATGAAAGCGAGAAAATTATTGCATAGTGGTTGTGAGGGGTATTTGGCTAGTGTTCTTGATACTAGGAAGGAATCCCCTAGTTTGGATAGTGTTCGGGTAGTTCGGGAATTTCCCGATGTTTTCTCTACCGAGTATGATATGCCTCCCGATCGTGAGATTGAGTTTTGTGTAGATCTTTTGCCGGGTACGACTCCGATTTCGAAAGCACCTTATAGGTTAGCTCCCGCAGAGTTGAAAGAATTAAAGGTTCAATTGCAAGAGTTGCTTGATCGAGGGTTTATCCGTCCTAGTGTTTCCCCGTGGGGAGCACCGGTTTTGTTTGTGCGGAAGAAAGATGGTTCGTTGAGATTGTGCATCGATTGCCGGAAGTTGAATCAGGTTACAGTAAAGAACAAGTATCCTCTACCTCACATTGACGATTTATTTGATCAGCTTCAAGGGTCCGTGGTTTTCTCTAAACTTGATTTGAAGAGTGGGTACCATCAGTTGAAGGTTCGATCGGAGGATATTCCGAAGACTGCTTTTCGCACTCGTTATGGTCATTACGAGTTCTTGGTTATGCCGTTTGGGTTGACTAACGCGCCGGCCGTGTTTATGGATTTAATGAACCGGATTTTCCATCCTTATCTTGATTCGTTCGTGGTAGTCTTCATCGACGACATTCTTGTTTATTCAAAATCTCGAGAGGAGCACGAGCAACACTTGAGGACAGTTCTATCCGTTCTTGCGAGGGAGAAATTATTTGTGAAGTTTAGTAAATGCGAATTTTGGCTCGAGAAGGTGTCATTTCTAGGTCATGTGATTTCTAAAGATGGGATTTCGGTGGATCCTTCGAAGATTGAAGCCATAGTGGATTGGAAGAGACCCGAGTCAGTGACCGAGATTCGTAGTTTTCTGGGTTTAGCCGGGTATTACCGAAGATTTATTGAGGGGTTTTCGAGGATTGCTACTCCGATGACTCAGTTGACCCGGAAGAATGTTCCGTTTGTGTGGACCGAGAAATGTGACAAGAGTTCGAGGAATTGAAGAAGAGGTTGACTACCGCACCGATCTTGACTTTGCCTAATGGGAGCGATGGCCTAGTGATTTATAGTGATGCTTCGAAAGAGGGTTTGGGTTGTGTGTTGATGCAGAATGGGAAAGTAATTGCTTATGCTTCGAGGAAGTTGACCCCTAGTGAACAGAATTACCCCACTCATGATATGGAGTTGGCGGCGATAGTATTTGCGTTGCACAAGTGGAAGCACTACCTTTATGGGGCGAAGTTTGAAATTTTTACGGATCACAAGAGTTTGAAGTACCTTTTCTCCCAGAAAGAGTTGAATAATAGGCAGCGCCGATGGATGGAATTGTTGAAGGATTATGATTGTACGATTTCTTATCATCCGGGGAAGGCAAATGTGGTAGCCGATGTGATTAGTAGAAAGTCTTATGTGGCTTCGATGATGGTTTGAGAATGGAAAATGCTTGAGGATGTTCGAGATTGGTCTCCTCGTGAATCGAGACATGGGGCTATTTTTGCGAATATTAGGGTGTCTCCGACCCTAATTCAGAGGATAAAGGAAGCTCAGAAAGAAGATCCCGAGTTGGTGAAGACAATGGGTAAATTTGAAGGAAAAGAACTTCGGGGATTTTTCTTTGAGTTCGAGTGGAGTTTTGACTTTCCGTGGTCGTTTGTGTGTTCCGGATGTGATGGAATTAAACAGAGAGTTCTTGATGAGGGCCACAAATCGAGATATACTATTCATCCGGGAAGTACGAAGATGTATCAGGATCTGAAGCAACAATTTTGGTGGATTAATATGAAAAGGGAAATAGCCGAGTACGTTTCGAAGTGTTTAACGTGTCAGCAGGTCAAAGCCGAGCATCAGAGACCCGCGGGTTACTTCAGCCGTTAGAGATTCCCGAGTGGAAATGGGAGCATGTGACTATGGATTTCGTTACGGGACTGCCTCGTACCCGTAGGAAGTACGACAGTGTTTGGGTGATAGTGGATAGATTGACCAAGAGTGCCCATTTCTTGCCTATTGACATCAGGTATTCGATGGAGAAGCTTGCGACCCTTTCATTGATGAGATTGTTAGATTGCATGGGGTTCCGGTTAGCATTGTGTCAGATCGAGACCCGAGGTTTACTTCCAGATTTTGGAAGGCGTTTCAGGAAGCTTTGGGTACAGATTTACGATTCAGTACAGCTTTTCATCCCCAGACCGACGGTCAATCCGAGAGGACTATTCAGATTTTGGAGGATATGTTGCGAGCTTGTTCGATAGACTTTTCTGATTCTTGGGATTTGCACCTACCGTTAGTGGAGTTCTCTTACAACAACAGTTATCAGGCTAGTATCGAGATGACACCATTTGAGGCCTTGTATGGAAGAAAATGTAGATCGCCTATTTGTTGGGATGAGGTTGGTGAAGCGAAGATCGTGGGTATTGATTTGCTTCAGGATTCAGTTGAAAAGGTTAGAGTTATCCGGGATAGATTGAAGACAGCCCAGAGTCGACATAAGAGCTACGCAGATAACCGAAGGCGAGATCTTAGCTTTCAGACCGGTGATTGGTATTCTTGAAAGTGTCTCCGAAAGTGGGTATTCGTAGATTGGGAAGAAAGGAAAATTGGCTCCGAGGTTTATTGGCCCGTTTGAGATTTTGGGAAAGGTTGGACTTCTTGCGTATCGACTCGCGTTACCGCCATCCTTAGACCGGTTGCACAACGTGTTCCACGTTTCTATGCTTCGGAAGTATGTTCATGACCCATCTCACGTGTTGCCGAGGATACCGGAGGATATTGAGCCCGATATGACTTATGAGGAACGACCGGTTCGGATCTTAGATTCCAAAGTTCAAGAGTTGAGGAGCAAAAGCATTGCGTTGGTTCGAGTTCTTTGGAGGAATCATAATATCGAGGAGTCGACGTGGGAGCTTCGTGATGAGATCGAGAGGAAATTTCCGTGGCTTTTTGTTTAAGGTGAGTCTCGTTAAAATTCGGGTCGAATTTTCTTTAAGGGGCAGTGAATGTCACGACCCGAAATCTAGGCTCTATTTTATTAGTAATTAAATAATTATATTTATTTATTGCTTAATTATTTATTTAAATTATTATTTATTTAAATATTATGTGTGCAATTTATGTGTTATAATAATTATGCCTAGCATTTTATTCGAGTATTTGGACTAGTGTGGAAGTGTTGAGTCTTAATTGTTAGTCGGGAGTGTAAGTAATTGTGTTAGTAGATTGGGAAGGGGCCTGAGTGTAACATTTTGAATTATTTCCCCCTACTTCCTCACCTCCCTACTCTTCTCCCTCTCTATCCTCACCATCATCTCCCTGGAAACTCTCTCTCTCTCCTCCTTTGGGTAAGTTTTCTTTCTCTTCCTTCTCTCTTAATTTTCTCCATCTTCCTCTCACCTTCTCTCATTTCTTAAAACGTGAACATTGTTTAGATCGTCGTTAGGGTCGCGTAGAATCAAAAAGAATCGAATTCCGTCAACTTTCATTATTTTCAAGTAAGTACTTTTCCCCCATTTTGATGTTAAAATGTTCATATCATGTTTAGATAATGCTTAATGTGTTATATTTGAAGTTTGGTTGGGTTTTGAATTTGTTTGGAATTTAATTGAGTTTTTGGTTAAAAATGGTGAAATCTTGAATGTTGGTTTTGATTCTTGAATTTGGTTGATAAAGGGTGTTGTTAAGATCCCCTTTCTAGTTAAAATATGTTTGGGTACCTTAGAAACCTTGTTGGGAGTGTTAATTTTGGGTGTTATGAAAATGGTATGAAAATGGTAAGGAGATTTGAAGAACCCAGCTGGGAATTCTTCCCAGCCCGTAGACCAGGCGCCCGCCTGCCTATGCCCAGGCGCCCGCCTACTCCCACTTTTTCTAGCGCCTGACCTTCTGTTGATTCAAGCGCGCGCCTGCCTATGCCCAGGCGCCCGCCCGCCCCCTGTTCCAGGAATTTAACCTTTTTGCTTGGTTTAAGACTTAAGGCTTAACTAGTTGAGGTTTATTTCTTCTAATTAACTTAAGATAACACCGTGGAACACTTTATTGCTTGGATTGATTCTTTTGTGAATGAATATGATATGGAATGCGATTTAGTATCATTTTGGGAATGTCATTTTGGGAATGTGGTTCATCTTTGATGTGCGGTTTGTATTGGTTACCTTTGTGGTGATTTAATTGGATTG
>JAOWBW010003127.1:0-40180 GCA_026119855.1 Campanula takesimana | reverse complement strand
TAAACTTCAAGTTCTCGAGGAAGGCCATAAGTCGAGTTATACTATTCATCCCGGGAGTACCAAAATGTATCAAGATTGAAGCAACAATTTTGGTGGAACAACATGAAGCGGGAGATAGCGGATTATGTGTCGAAGTGTTTGACTTGTCAAGAAGTGAAAGCTGAACATCAAAGGCCCGCGGGATTGCTTCAACCATTAGAGATTCCGGAATGGAAATGGGAACATGTTACTATGGATTTTGTGTCAGGGTTACCTCGTACTCGAAGAAGGCATGATGCAGTTTGGTGATCGTGGATAGATTGACAAAGTCTTCTCACTTCTTACCTATTGAGATGGTTATTCTATGGAAAGGCTTGCTACGTTGTATATTAATGAGAGAGTGAAGTTGCATGGAGTTCCAGTTAGCATTGTATCTGATCGGGATCCTAGATTTACATCTCGGTTTTGGTAAGCGTTTCAGAAGGCTTTGGGTTCAGAGTTGAGGTTTAGTACTGCTTTTCATCCTCAAACAGATAGCCAGTCAGAAAGGACCATTCAAATTCTTGAGGATATTGAGAGCTTGTTCGTTGATTTTGCAGTTGGGATATTCATTTGCCTCTCGTAGAATTTGCTTATAACAACAGTTTTCAGTCGAGTATTAGGATGGCTCCTTATGAAGCATTGTATGGGAGAAAATGTCGTTCACCTATTTGTTGGTATGAAATTGGGGAAGCAAAGATTTGGGGTATTGATATGGTTAATGACTCAGTTGAGAAGGTTAGCTTATTCAGGATCGATTGACTACTGCCCAGAGTCGTCAAAAGAGTTATGCTGATCACGGAGGCGAGACCTTGAGTTTGAAAAGGGTTTTGTATTTCTGAAAGTTTCACCAAAGGTGGGAATTAAGAGATATGGGAAGAAAGGTAAACTGCTCCTAGATTTGTCGTCCTTTTGAGATTTGGAAGAGTTGGAGATCAATCTTATCGTCTTGCGTTACCTCCTTCTTTTGACAAGATTCATAATGTGTTTCATGTTTCGATGTTTCGAAAGTATGTGTATGATCCATCTCATGTGTTATCTGAGATACCTGAGGATATTGAACCCAGTATGTCCTATGAGGAGCATCCAGTTCAGGTGATTGATTCTAAAGTTAAAGAATTGAGAACTAAAAGTATTCCTCTTGTTAGAGTTGTGTGGAGGAACCATAATGTGGAAGAATCTACTTGGAGCTTCGGGATGAAATGGTGAGGAAATATCCTTGGTTATTTGATTCGTTTGGTAAGTTATTCTAAATTTCGGACGAATTTTCTTTAAGGGTAGTGATTGTAACGACCCCAAAACCCGTCCCTATTTATTTTAAATTTTTGGGAGTTTTAATCTGGACATTATATGTGTATTTTATGTGTTGCATCATATTTTATGACTTGCACATCTTACTTGATTTGTGTGTTATTTACTTAGTTTGTAATAATAATGATTAAGGGAGTTAAATGATTAAGTTGAAACTTTAGGGTCCTTTGTGAAAATATAAGTTTAGGGGCTTAAGTGTTAAAAATGGAAATTGAGCGACCAAAACATAATTTTGGGTAAAAATCTTCTTATAACATGCTTTTTCTTCTCTCCCTCTGTGCTCATTCATTTCACCTAGAACATTTCTCTCGTTCTTCCTAGGGTTAGGAGAAAAAGGTAAGTTCAACCTATTTCGATTTAATTCTTTTTATTTACTTATCCGTTTTAAAAACTAATTATCTAAAAATGATCAGGGCGTTGAATAGGTCATTTCTACCCGAACAAAACATATTTCTGCGATACTTTTTCCCAAACTAGGTAAGTTACTAATTCCCCTTTAAATATTAAAATGGCCATATATATGTTATACTTAATACTTGTACTTGTTAATTTTGTGATTTGAATGATATTTGTGATACTTGTAATTTTGGGACAAAGGGAGTATTCACCTTTTGTGTAGGAATGAAGAGTTAAATTTAAAGTAATGTTTTGGGATGGTTGTTGCACTCCTGGTAATAATATAAGTGTTAGTAAGTTATACTCCTACGCTTGGGACGGATAAATTTGGCTTACAGGAGAAATTTGAGAATTCTGAGTCTGGCTTGTGGGCGACCGCCCAGAATGGGTTTAGGCGACCACCCATAACTACTGAAAGGTTTGGTCTGGGACAGAGCATTTTGGGCGACCGCCCAGAATGGGGTTGGGCGACCGCCCATAATTGCTGAAAAAGTGAGTTGTTCCAATTCAAGTGATTTAAAGTTAAATCTTGGTCTAGGTCTTAGGTGATATCCTAGAGTACCTAGAGGGTTGTTGTGGAGCACCCTAGTGTTTGAAATTGGTTCCTTTGTGAACAAATGTGTTGTGGAATTTGACTAAATGTTGATTGGTTATTGGTGAACATCTTTTGGTGTGGTTTGGATTGGTTCATCTTTGTGATGTGTTTGGCTTGATTCCCTACTTTGGAATCATTGCCCCCGGTTGTTGTTTAAGCAAGTATTCATTACTATGCTCATTTGAAAGTCCAGCTGGTACTTGTTGTAGAGTCGGGCAGTGGTAGGGATTATAATGGCACACGAGCCAAGTTCATTGTAAGGCTTCTACCATTGGTTTCCCATTTTTAACCCCCTTCCTTGGGTCACAGATTGGGTCTGGGCTAGCTCTCCCTTGTGTGAGTTTAGTCACCATTTGGGTTATGACTATGTGTCATTTCCCCCCTCTTGTTGTTGTTGTTGTCGCGGTTGTCGTTGTTGTTTGGTTCATGAACCGGTTTTCAGCCCTTTGGTGCTGCTCAGTTGATACCTCTCAGATGGTTATATGTTTGATTCGAGAACCTTGGCTCAGTATCCACTTATGAGTGTTTTATTCCGCCTTACGTGTGGAAAGATGAGTTGTCTTTACCTATCATGTTATGTACTATGTGGATGTTTATTGGCATTGTTCAATTCCGAGTATCATTTCAGCATGTAACATAGTTGCATTTTAGTAGATTACTGAGATTCATTCTCACCCTTATTTGTTTACTGTTTTAGATAAAGGAGAGCCCAGGTGATAGGTCACTGCACAAGGGAGGACGTCGAGGTGGTGATTTTGGGTAAGACATTTTGGGATATGTGTTATGTAAAGGCTACATTATGTAAATGTATAACCTTTTGGTAGTGTACCAGTGACTTCATCTTTGTATCACCTATTTTTGGAACATGTTGGTGAGTTGTAAATTTGTAAGTAAAGTGTCTAAGCCTTATGGCTAAGTACTTTGGATTGTGAAAGTTTGTTTTTGTGGAAATGAAATCAAGTTTCAAGTAAACGTGTTTGGTTATATGAAACTTTTATGAAAGTACATTTCGGAAAATTTTCCTAAAATGTTTTATGACGTCTTTCGATCGTGTCCCGAGCGTGGGGCCAAGTAGGGCCACGGGTACGGGGCGCGACAGATGCAGTCGAAGAATTGGCGTTCGAGTTTTTAGATGCGTTCGACCGTAACGGGCGTAACTTATGAAAAACTAGTTTTTTCTAAGCTTAAGGAAAAACCATTTTTCGCCATTAGGAATTAAACACACATACAATGACTTCACTGACACTCTTTACACTAGGATATTTTTACAGTAACACTGACACTTTTTATACTGGCACTTAATAATACATGCACTGTCACTGACATTTTTTACCCTAATACTGGCATTTTTTTACCTTAACACTGACACTCTTTTACACTGACATTTAATAATATATTCACTTGCACCTTTTACACTGACATTTTTTTATGGCGTATTTTTACTCTAACACCAACACTCTTTTACACTAACACTACATTTTTTTATATTGATGCTGATATATTTTTACATTAATACTGACAATTCATAACACAGTGATACGGGCACTTTTTAGCTACAAACACTGGCACTCATTCTGTTGTGTAAAAAAAAAAAAAGCAAAGTTGCCCTCTCCTCTCGTTTCACCTTCCCAGCAAATCCCTCACCTTCCCTACGCCTCAATCTTCTCTTTGTTTCTCTCTCACACACAAGCAAACCTGGAAGAACAAAAAAACAGCAAGAACCATCACCATTGCATCATCTTCTTCTTCAACCCTCACTCACACATGGAGACACCAGAAAAATAAAGGAACAGCCAAGAAATCGTTTCAATTTTGAGTTCAATTTTGGAATTTTGAAGACACCCAGTTCAATTTCAGCCCTAATTTCTTCAATTTCAAGACCTAATTACTTAGGTTTCAAGCGGTTGTTGGATGTGGTATTGCTGGCATCGAGAAAGACAGACGAGAACCATGGGCGTGATGACCGAATTGTTGCCGTTGGTTTAGGGCAACGCCATCGACGTTGATGCGGAAAAATCCGGAAGAAGACGAGGCGGGCTAGGAGTCGGCTGAGGGAATTTTTTCCAATGGTTTAGGAAAAACTGGTTTTTTACAAGATTTTGGCATATTTACTTGTATTTATCAAAAATAATTATTATATACTCATTCCGTCCCATCTTAAACTTCAAAAAAAAAGTGGGCACAAAAATTAAGATGTGAATCTTTATATTATAAAATATAGATAGTGTGGTAGAATATTGTGAGTTAAGAAAGTGGGTATGAGATAGAAGGTGGGGTAGGGAAGGACTCGGAACCGCTCCACCGAGTTAGCTCCACCTCTCCACCTAATGGCTCCGATCACGGCCACATACACACATTCATCCTCTGTGCGGTTAGGATGATTTCAATTTTTTGTGGGTCCCACCGAGCTCGGCCACATCTCAACCGTTGGGTGTAGCTAACATGACGTGGCTCCAATCGGAACCATTGGGTGGAGCTAACTCCCCGGTGGAGCGGTTCGAAATCCGGTAGGGAATAATTATTGGATAATTGTTGTGTGTATGATATGTAGGTCCCACTAAATAAAAAATCACAAAATCTTGTAAAAACCGTGTTTTACACTAACTATGTGTAAAACGTGTTTTTCAAATAACGGCTTAAGAGGGATTAAAAGACGCGGTGGCAATTTTGTAAATAAGTGGAACTCATGAAAATCTCAGCAGACACATTTTAAAACAAGAGGAGGCATTTTTCAATATTTCACAGCATGCATATTTTAACTCTAGAGGAGACACTTTTTTAGAGCAGACATGTTTTAACTTTAGAGGAGGCACTTTTTTGAACTTTTAACAGTGCCTTTTTTGAGAAAAAATAAGTGCCTGCTCTAGTTAAAAAATGCGCCTCCTGCAGTTTCAAAACATGCCTCCTCCAGTTTCAAAACATGCCTCCTGAGATTTTTTTGAACTTTTAACATTGTCTTTTTTAAAGAAAAAAATGCATGCTCTAGTTTAAAAATGTGCCTCCTGCAGTATAAAATATGCCTCCTCCAGTTTTAAAATTTAGAAGTGCCTCTTTGAAAAAAATGCCTGTTATTGTTTTACAAAGTGCCTGATGTAGAGTTTCAAAAATATGCCTCCTTCAGTTTCATAATATGCCTCCTGCAGTTTTAAAATATGCCTCCTGAGATTTCATAAGTTTCAAATATTTACACTTATGCCACCGCGTCTCTTAAACCCTACTTGTCGTTATTAATAAAATACGTTTTACACTAAGCCTAGTGTAAAACGCGTTTTACAATAGACTTACTCATAAAAAATGGTTAATAACAATTTATGGCCTGAAATGTATGGGCGGTCTTCGGCGGGGGGCCTGAACTCTTTTATTCTACACATCAGGGCTTGGCATGCCAAATTCTCGCCAATTAAGGGATTTTTGACAGAATTTGTTAGAAAGTCAGTTAAATCAACAAAACGGACGGATTTGTAACTGATATAAGGTTTTAGGGGCTTTAGTGAATATATAGAAACTTAAAGGGTAAAAAATTAAATGTACACTATTTTATGCATATTCTTAAAGTAAAACCCAATCTAATTAAACCCAATCTAATTAACTTATCCTAATTAACTAAATGGGCTGGCCCACTCCAAAAATAAAACCCACATACCAGATAAACCTAAACATTACCCCCTCCCCCTTTATTTCTTCTCAAAACCTAGCAGCCCTTCCTCTCTTTCTCCCTCTCTCTCTCATATCCCAACCTCCTGTCGCCACCCCTCCCACCGTCTCCCCGCCACCCCTCCCACTGTCTCCCTGCCACCCCTCCCACTTCGCCTGAGATGTCTCCTGTGATCAGAATTTCAAGATACAGGTGAGCCCTCTAAGAATGCAATCAAGATCCGACGACGGCCGCTGAAGTGAAATGGACGGCCAGAAAAGCCAGTCGAAGCTCACTAGGACCCACTCTTCACTCCTCCGGTCTTCTCCGACAGTCCGATCCTCCATTCAATCGTTGTCCTCCGTCTCCGAGATCAACCCCGACCAAGAATTAGATGATATTGAAGAGCAGAAGCCTCACAAACCCGGTTCACCCCCGATTCGTTCGGGTTCAACAAGGATTCTCCCGGTTCTCGCACTGACTTTCCTCTCCATCTACACCCTTTTCGTTTCTCTCTCTATCTATCTATCTCTCTATCTGTCTCTCTCTCTCTCTCTCTCTCTCTCTCTCTCTCTCTCTCTCTCTCTCTCTTTCTCAAAATCGGATTTTTGAATTTTGATTTTTGATTTGTTTGTGTTTTGTTTTAAATCTGGTGTGTTTGTTCATGTGTGTGTGTTCGTGTGTTTGTAGATCCATAGATCTGGTGTGTGTTTGTGTGTGTTTAATCTGTGTGTTCGTGTGTGTGGAGTTCTTAATGCTCCAGATGGTTTTGTGATACCAAAGTATTTGTTGTTTGATTTTGTGTATTTTTTGTTTACTTTAATTTCTGTTGATTTTTGAATTGTTGTTGGTGGTGGTGGTGGCAGGGATGGCGGTGGTCGGCATGGCATTGGGCTGATGGTGGTGCTTATGATGGAGGAAAGGCTGGTGGGTGGTGGTGCTTATGATTTTTGAGTTAAAATAAAATTTTATGTTATGTGGTAGCGGGCTGGTGGTGGCGCTGGCGGCGGTGGTGGTTAAACTTTTGAATCTGGACGAACTGTACATTTTTATTGTAATTTGTAATTTAATGGTTGTCTTTTTTAAAAATAATTAGTGATTAAGTATAAAGGTTAAAATGTCTTAATTCGAACTCATTACCACTTTTCTTAATAGAATACTAATATTCCTTAATCCCCGTACCCAGAGAGAAAATCCTAATTCGGATGGGACAAATGAGTACTTATTAAATTTAATAACAAATACGCATAAATATAATTTATATTCACTTTATAATTTTTCAACTATACAATACGTACTGAAAAAATTGAAAATATATAAAATTATAAAAAGATTACCATTTTGGGGAGTCTCAATTGAAGTGGGACGAACCAAAATGGAAATAAGTCTCAAGTGAGGTGGGACGGAGGGAGTATACTGATTAAGATTAAGCTAAAGTCCTTATTTTTTTATATATTTAAATAACATATAAATTTATTAATATCCTTTAATTCTGATTATTTGAAAACAATTTTTTTAACTTTAAGAATATGCATAAAATATTTTACATTTAATTTTTTACCCTTTAAGTTTCTATATATTCACTAAAACCCCTTAAACCTGATATCAGTTACAAATCTGTCCATTTTGTCGATTTAACTGACTTTTCTAACGAATTCCGTCAAAAAGCCCTTAACTGGAAAGAATTTGGCATGTCGAGCCCTGATGTGTAGAATAAAAAAGTTCAGGCCCCCCGCCGAAGACCCCCTATACATTTCAGGCCCTAAATTGTCATTAACCCAATAAAAAACTATAAATAAATTTCATATTTTGGATTTTGAAATTTAAAACGGGACACCCAAAAGGGAAATTTTTGAAGTTTAAAATGGGACGGAGGGAGTAGTGGAAAAGTATTTATTATACAGCCGTAAAATTGTTAAAAAATAATAATAAAACGATGGTCTCTCACTAGTAAAATTTCAAATTTTAGTAAATTTTTACCCCATTACAAAACTTTATTTTCTAAATAATTTTATGCCTAAATATTTAACGTTTTCTTATCGTTTATTATATATTTGTAAAACAAAAATTTAAAAATAGCAAGCATATCTATTCATCTTTGCAATTGAATTCTACAGAGAAAAAAATTCATTTTTTTTTTCAGAAATGAAAAATACATTGACACATGAAAATGCGTGAGGAAATTCAATCAGTTCCTATACTCCGTCCGTCCCATAACAAACTTTTCATTTTTCTATTTTTAGCGTCTCATTGAAAACTCTCATGATTGCTGCAAGAAACGTACCAGATCAGTCCTTGTCCAACGATCAGGATAATCCCAGCAAAGAGAGCCTCCTCAGTCGGGTCTACACAAAACAATAAAACGTAAACTATGCCGGGGCTTCACCGGCGAAGGCCCTCCGGCGTGAGAATAAGAATTTGTTTATGTAAGGTAAAACAAAGAGAAATCAATTGACTAGAGTAAGAATCAAGAGAATTCGATACCCGTTTGTCGTATGAGGGCTTGTTTATATAGGTGCCGGTGGATTAGTCCTGACTTGTTAAGGAAACCAAGGAGTCCGTTTTGGTATAGAACTCGTATATTTAGGAAAGTAGAATCCTGATAAGGATTGTAGTCCTTGTTGCCTTACAGGAGAGGCCTCCTTGTTAGGAAAGGATTCGCATATAGTGTGGACTCTATTAGTAGACTCCACTTTGTATTAGGAGAATATGACTTTTGTAACACCCCGAAAATTCTATTTCCATAAATATCAAAATAGTACAATTTACATTTCTGAAATACTATACAAAGCTTCACTATAATCTCAAATGCTTTATAAACTGCTCCGAATCAAATATCCTGTCTCGAACCTCGGTCAACTACAAAAGTCAAACTAGAGAGGGGTGAGCTGGGGGCTCAGTAAGAAAGGGGATACACAGTATCACAAAGGTCAATAGAACACAATATCAAATAACTATATCCATGAAATTACAAATATGGACATCCCAATAAGAATCTCATTTCATAAACCGAACAAATAAATCATACTTCACAACCCGACCGAACAAAATAAATCATACTTCACAACTAGACGCACTAATTATATTCAGGCCTAGTGGCTTAACCAAATTAACCGTTCGATTGAAATCTTTGTCAGTGTCGGATTCAAGAGGTGGCTCGTACGGATTCAAGGGGTGGCTCCCACCGCCTTTTGCGATGAAGCACTTTGTTTTGCACAGCACTTTGTTCTACACTTTTTATCAGACAATGTCGAATTCAAGAGGTGGCTCGTACGGATTCAAGAGGTGGCCCCCACCGCCTTTTGCGATGAAGCACTTTGTTTCGCACAGCACTTTGTTCTACACTTTTTATCAGACAATGTCAGATTCAAGAGGTGACTCGTACGGATTCAAGAGGTAGCTCCCACCGCCTCTTTCGATGTAGCACTTTGTTCCGCACAGCACTTTGTTCCATACTTTTTACCGGACAATATCGGATTCAAGAGGTGACTCGTATGGATTCAAGAGGTAGCTCCCACCGCTTCTTGCGATGTAGCACTTTGTTCCGCACAGCACTTTGTTCCACACTTTTTACCGAGAACCGACACAGACACAAAACCAATAACCGAGTCAATTGCGACCGTTACATAATTACCTACATCGCAATTGTTTCATATAACAAAACTCATATTTGAGAACCACTAACACATAAAGCATGTTTTTCAAATAACAATAACATTAACCAAGCAATTTCAATTCCAAAGCAATTATCAAATAAAACCGAACAAACGATATACGTATCAATAGAAATATTTACGGACCAAATCCAACATCAACGCAATAATCAAGTAGGACCTGTTGGAACAATTTTACTCCCTGAATGCCACACTCACTTTAGAATAGGATTGAGGAAGAGATGAAGCGGAAGCGTTAAGAACAAATACCTGTTGAATCCATTATGAAGTAGGGAGAAATGAAGATGAAGAACAAGTAGGAGAATGATCTTCTAAATGATGAATGTCTTTCCTCTTTTACTTCTTTAACACTTAATGAAGATTTATGGAGAGAGTACTAATGAAAAATGGAGTCGTCTTAAGGGTTGATGGAATGCCCTTTATATAGTAGACTTGGTGACATTTCATTTAGGGACCACACCCTTTCAAGATTTATGATAATAAATTACCCTTTTGCCCATCACAATTAGGTAATATATATCCAGGAATTCTACACATTTTATTATCAACTATACTTTATAATTTAATATTATAATCATAACTTTATGAATGGAAGTCTAAATGACTTGTGTTGCAAGCCATGTCCTTACAATCTCCCACTTGGGTTGCAAAACAAAGTCCTTCCTTTAATTTATGATCATAACATAAATGACAACCCTTATGTGCGCACTTTATTGTCATTTATAACAATCTCGTCCATTAGCCATACAAGTATAGGACTAAAGGGGCAGTCGTTGTAATTGATTCGCAACTAAACCCACAATAATCACGTATACAAATCCAACTAAATGACATAGATCAAAAGTATAGATGTGTAGCATGGAATCATAATGAATATATACATATTCTTCCAACTAGTCCAACTTAACCAAATGAGATCAAAACTTTAAATAATAGAACAACTAATGAAAGAACAACACAAACTCCCACTATACTAAATGTTATCAAAAGTTGTTACACCCATATGAGCAACATGCTCGTGAAACACTGAAGATGATAACCTTTTCATAAATGGATCCTTTAAATAGAGTTTGTTTCTATAAGTTGTATCCCTTTCGTTCATTTTGTACTCTTTTCTTTATAACAAGATAATTAATGTCTAAATCCATAAACTCTTGTTAGAGTACAGAACTGCTACCTGATAGTCATTTCTTAATTGGTCTTTCGACACTTGTTTTGACAAATTACAGTCCATTAAAACATATGCAGCCATATATTTAACTAATGTCGGAATACCTAATGATCTCAAGATGATCCGACTTTAAAACATAGGCATGTAGTTCTTTAGTGGTTTTGTAAATACTTCTATCATTCTTTTGGCTGCTACTTAATGTTCTTTCCGTATTGCTTTGGTATTGACAAAGCATCCCAACATTAAATGTAAGATTTACGTATACATTAAGCTTCCTACTGCTGATGCAAAGAGGGAATTTTCCATATACTTGGATTTAAAATTTACCTTTAGGACACTGTTTGAGACTAGGAATGTCTCCTTTAAAATTAGGGGTGTCATGTGGTTTACATTTTTGCATGCTAAACCTTTTGTAATACATTTCCATATGGCCTTTTGTGATAATCCTAAAACATTTCGTGAGCGATCACGGTGAATTTGGATTCTTAATACAAAGATGCCTTACCAAGATTTTTCATTTCAAATAAGAAATTTCTTAGTTTCCTTAATAAGGTTCATATCATTACTAGCAAGCAAAATATCATCCACATATAAGACCAAAATTATAAATTTACTCCCACTGAACTTATGGTATACTTAATATTTACCAAGATTAATTTCAAAACAAATGAAAGAATAACTTGGTTAAATTCTAAATACCATTAATGAGAAGTTTTACTTAAGTTCATAAATGAATTTCTCCATATAGATAGTTTCCTTAATGTCTCCATTAAGAAAAGTTTTCTCTAATATCCATTTAATGAAGCTTAAGATCAAAGGTGCTACTAGTGCCATAATGATCCTAAGGAGCTTTTAGAAGATACCGGAAAAGTGTTTCTTTCTTTATAATCAATACCTTTCTTATGAGTTAAAATCTTTAGCAACTGGATGGGCTTTATATCTTTCAACATTACTTTGTGAATCCTTTTAGGTCTTAGAGACCCATTTATAGGTTTCACATCCTTATGTAATGAAATAAGATCCCAAACGTTGTCATCTTTCAAAAGATTGTAACTCTTTATTAATGGCATTAATCTTCTTATGAGAATTAGGACTATTGATGGTTTTATGGAAGATAAATAGATTATCTCCCACTATACCTAAGTGTCCCTTATTCTCGACAAGATACACTTAATGAATAGCCGGAATTGCATTCCTTCTTACTCTATTTGATCTCTATAAGGGCACCGGTTCTTACTAATTTTGAGGTTGTTGAATTTCCTTATAGGGAAATCATATTTATTTTGAATTATATGTTCTTCTTGAATGTCAAGTTCAAAACTTGATATCTAATTGGAACTATGGGAAGTGGTATATAAATGAATTCCTCTTCCTTTTCAAATTCAAAATATTACTCCAAATTCTCCCACTAAATTCAACATCCTTAAAAGAACCTAGCATTTCTCGTTTTTCAAAACGTTCTAACTTTCGGGTTGTAAAATTTATATATCCCCTAGTTTTCTCGGCTTACCCCATGAATAACTACTAATAATCTTACGTCTAACTTTCCCTTAGTAGACTTATAAAGTCTATCCATATGCTAGACAACCCCATAAATGAATATGATTTAAGGACGAATAAGGAACGCGTCCTTAAATCATTAAGGGTTTATATTAGTAGCCTTAGAGGGAGCTTTAATGAGAATAAAGGTTGCGGTTTTAACGTATCGCCCATAATGAGTGAGGTAAGAGAAGTATAAAACATACTTATTACCATATCCTTAAGGATTTCAATATGTCTCTATTACAATATTCATGCTAGGCGTACCCGGCTCAATGTAGAGAGAGACAATCCCACACTCTTTCAAAATAGCGAGTAAAAAGGACCTAGACGTTGTTCCTTTTAACAATCATTCCAAAGATGTATACACCATCATGAATGACCCTAATGTTCTTGATAGTCTTCAAAGTTGATTTCCAACTTTGTCTTTATAAGACTTTTGCAACGTCCAAACTCAATATTTTATGAAGCAAATAAATGTATTCAAACTAAGAGTTTAGTCATTTTGAACATAATAACTACTGTTGACCTTTTCCATGAAGGAATAATTAATGGCCTACAAATATCCGAATGCATTAGTTCATTGAGACACTTGATGCTCTCGAGAATACTACAATGTTTGTAAATTTACTTTAAGGCATTTAATGCAAAAGTATTTTCCAATTTATCAAGTTTGTTTAAGATTTCTTTTAACATAAGCTTATCAATTTTCCTTTTGGAAATATGACCCAAATGCCTATGTCTTAATGAAATAAAATTTACTTGATAACTTTTGCTTTCTAGTTTTGATTTCATCATTAAGGGACACATTTATTGTTTGAATAATGTCAAGTAAATAAAGAACACTTGACAAAGTACTAGTACCAACAACCTTGGAATTTAAAATAAAGGTCACAAAAAATGAACAAAATAACCTTCTTTATTCAATATTGTGATATATATATTAAATTCCGTTCAAATGATGGTACAATGAATGTATTAATACAAATAATACTTAGTACTTTAACAATAACCTAAAGGATCCTTATGCCTATAACTTCAACCGGATTCCTAGTTTCCATATAGATGAATTTCTTCATCTTTACTTAGGTCTTCGGTAATTTAGGCAATCCTACTTAAACATCTTTATGTGAGTGGTCGCACCAAAATCCAATCACCATGTATATGTAGGAATTGAAACCAAATTAGCCTCAATACAATACAAACAAGACCAAATGATATACCTTTCACGCCAAGCGTGATACTTAGGGTAATCGAACTTCATATTAGTAAGGTCCTTGCAAAAGAAGCATTTCTTTATGATCATTAGATGATCCTTTAGACTTCTCATTACTTGCAACCACAGTTTCTTTCCCTCTTCTCTTGTCCCATGAGAAAAGATAGATGCTAAATGAACACATTTAGTTCTAAATCACTTTTAACCTATCTTCCTCTTGTATCATAAGTGAAAATAATTCATTAATATTTCACTTATCATTTGACAATTATAGGTCACCTCAAAGTGACCAAACTGAGAAGGAAGAAAGATCAAAACTAAAAGCATAAGAATATCTTTGGATATCCCGGACTTAAGTGCTTTTAGTTTTGTCGATAGGTGATCTCTTTCTAAATGTACTCCCTTAAATTTCCGGTACCCTTATTCCTTAAGAAAACAAGCTTCTTTAAGGGTATCAAGGAACGTTTCAGCATCAACATCCTCGGAGACTCTATCCAAAATGTCTCCGGGACAACATTATTTATTATCATTAGGCTCACGCGGTTAGATTATTTTCACTTCTCAGTACTTAAGCAATAAGAAGAGAAAACGAATCCCTTAATGCGAGTTCTAGGTCCATATAGCCTAAGATCATAATCATTTTATTTTTCCAAGTTTTAAAAATTAGTTCCATTAAGCATCGATAAAGTACTTATAGCAGTAATTACGGACGAAGCAATAAGTAAATCTGTTGGGTTTTGAGAACAAAAAAGAATGAGAACAAAACATGAATAAGAAACTACAAAATGAAAAATGATTAATTATATCAACGAAATCCATCAATAAGATAATCAACATGACATCAAAACTAATCTTTGGATTGCGAGTTGACTCATAAATGATTGCCTTAGGTAACAAGCAATTTGAACTTATATTTTAATAAATACTTAATCTTCCTTTGGGCCGACATAAGTACCTAAGAAAATATCCTAATGTTCATTTTATTTGTTACCACATGAATGCCTAAGTTTAGTCAAATGTCAAGATCTTCTTTGGAAAATTCATGTCATTCACATATTAACTTAAACATTCAACACTTTAATAATTTTGCATTTAAATAACGTTAATCACTTAGGTGATAATATTATTTAAATAATGAATAAAATTATTTAAGCATATAATTAATCAGGGCTTTAAGGTTTGAAAAATGAATGTTTTTTGTTCAAGAGAAAACAACAAAATAATGCAGAACTTGATTTTCTTTCGACATACTTAGCACGACCGTGCCAAACAAAGGGCACGACCGTGCCATAATATGGGAAAAAACAAATTTTCACGGTGCAGATGGCACGACCGTGCCAAAATAATAGACACGACCGTGCCAAACGAAACGGTCCGACCGGTTTAAACAACACACCCGTCCGGACCAGCACCAATGAACACACCGGTTCAAGGTAATAGAGGCGCACGGCCGTGCCAAAACAAAGAGCACGACCGTGCCATATAATCTGCACTTCTGAATTTTTGTCTAAATTTTCCTCAAAATCAAATGAATTGCAAGTAGATCCGCATGGTATGTACTTAAAACATAAAACCATGTTATTTAGGATAATCTTGCTTTTTAAAATTAATGGAATCAAGTGAGTAGATCCACATGGTATGCACTTAAAACATAAAACCATGTTATGAAGGGATAATCTCACTTGAACCTTTTAATGAACAAAAACTTTCAAACCATTTTTCTTAATTTTAGTTGAAGATCATCAGCACTCTATTAACGAATTAGAGTCCCTAATCGACATAAAAAACCTTATGATTCAACAGAGAAAATGAATCAAAGTGAAAGCACAAACTTTCCTAAAAAGAACTCAAACTTAAACCAAAGATGAGCGGGGCTCTGATACCAATTGTTGGAACAATTTTACTCCCTGAATGCCACACTCACTTTAGAATAGGATTGAGGAAGAGATGAAGCGGAAGCGTTAAGAACAAATACCTGTTGAATCCATTATGAAGTAGGGAGAAATGAAGATGAAGAACAAGTAGGAGAATGATCTTCTAAATGATGAATGTCTTTCCTCTTTTACTTCTTTAACACTTAATGAAGATTTATGGAGAGAGTACTAATGAAAAATGGAGTCGTCTTAAGGGTTGATGGAATGCCCTTTATATAGTAGACTTGGTGACATTTCATTTAGGGACCACACCCTTTCAAGATTTATGATAATAAATTACCCTTTTGCCCATCACAATTAGGTAATATATATCCAGGAATTCTACACATTTTATTATCAACTATACTTTATAATTTAATATTATAATCATAACTTTATGAATGGAAGTCTAAATGACTTGTGTTGCAAGCCATGTCCTTACAATCTCCCACTTGGGTTGCAAAACAAAGTCCTTCCTTTAATTTATGATCATAACATAAATGACAACCCTTATGTGCGCACTTTATTGTCATTTATAACAATCTCGTCCATTAGCCATACAAGTATAGGACTAAAGGGGCAGTCGTTGTAATTGATTCGCAACTAAACCCACAATAATCACGTATACAAATCCAACTAAATGACATAGATCAAAAGTATAGATGTGTAGCATGGAATCATAATGAATATATACATATTCTTCCAACTAGTCCAACTTAACCAAATGAGATCAAAACTTTAAATAATAGAACAACTAATGAAAGAACAACACAAACTCCCACTATACTAAATGTTATCAAAAGTTGTTACACCCATATGAGCAACATGCTCGTGAAACACTGAAGATGATAACCTTTTCATAAATGGATCCTTTAAATAGAGTTTGTTTCTATAAGTTGTATCCCTTTCGTTCATTTTGTACTCTTTTCTTTATAACAAGATAATTAATGTCTAAATCCATAAACTCTTGTTAGAGTACAGAACTGCTACCTGATAGTCATTTCTTAATTGGTCTTTCGACACTTGTTTTGACAAATTACAGTCCATTAAAACATATGCAGCCATATATTTAACTAATGTCGGAATACCTAATGATCTCAAGATGATCCGACTTTAAAACATAGGCATGTAGTTCTTTAGTGGTTTTGTAAATACTTCTATCATTCTTTTGGCTGCTACTTAATGTTCTTTCCGTATTGCTTTGGTATTGACAAAGCATCCCAACATTAAATGTAAGATTTACGTATACATTAAGCTTCCTACTGCTGATGCAAAGAGGGAATTTTCCATATACTTGGATTTAAAATTTACCTTTAGGACACTGTTTGAGACTAGGAATGTCTCCTTTAAAATTAGGGGTGTCATGTGGTTTACATTTTTGCATGCTAAACCTTTTGTAATACATTTCCATATGGCCTTTTGTGATAATCCTAAAACATTTCGTGAGCGATCACGGTGAATTTGGATTCTTAATACAAAGATGCCTTACCAAGATTTTTCATTTCAAATAAGAAATTTCTTAGTTTCCTTAATAAGGTTCATATCATTACTAGCAAGCAAAATATCATCCACATATAAGACCAAAATTATAAATTTACTCCCACTGAACTTATGGTATACTTAATATTTACCAAGATTAATTTCAAAACAAATGAAAGAATAACTTGGTTAAATTCTAAATACCATTAATGAGAAGTTTTACTTAAGTTCATAAATGAATTTCTCCATATAGATAGTTTCCTTAATGTCTCCATTAAGAAAAGTTTTCTCTAATATCCATTTAATGAAGCTTAAGATCAAAGGTGCTACTAGTGCCATAATGATCCTAAGGAGCTTTTAGAAGATACCGGAAAAGTGTTTCTTTCTTTATAATCAATACCTTTCTTATGAGTTAAAATCTTTAGCAACTGGATGGGCTTTATATCTTTCAACATTACTTTGTGAATCCTTTTAGGTCTTAGAGACCCATTTATAGGTTTCACATCCTTATGTAATGAAATAAGATCCCAAACGTTGTCATCTTTCAAAAGATTGTAACTCTTTATTAATGGCATTAATCTTCTTATGAGAATTAGGACTATTGATGGTTTTATGGAAGATAAATAGATTATCTCCCACTATACCTAAGTGTCCCTTATTCTCGACAAGATACACTTAATGAATAGCCGGAATTGCATTCCTTCTTACTCTATTTGATCTCTATAAGGGCACCGGTTCTTACTAATTTTGAGGTTGTTGAATTTCCTTATAGGGAAATCATATTTATTTTGAATTATATGTTCTTCTTGAATGTCAAGTTCAAAACTTGATATCTAATTGGAACTATGGGAAGTGGTATATAAATGGATTTCATATAAATGAATTCCTCTTCCTTTTCAAATTCAAAATATTACTCCAAATTCTCCCACTAAATTCAACATCCTTAAAAGAACCTAGCATTTCTCGTTTTTCAAAACGTTCTAACTTTCGGGTTGTAAAATTTATATATCCCCTAGTTTTCTCGGCTTACCCCATGAATAACTACTAATAATCTTACGTCTAACTTTCCCTTAGTAGACTTATAAAGTCTATCCATATGCTAGACAACCCCATAAATGAATATGATTTAAGGACGAATAAGGAACGCGTCCTTAAATCATTAAGGGTTTATATTAGTAGCCTTAGAGGGAGCTTTAATGAGAATAAAGGTTGCGGTTTTAACGTATCGCCCATAATGAGTGAGGTAAGAGAAGTATAAAACATACTTATTACCATATCCTTAAGGATTTCAATATGTCTCTATTACAATATTCATGCTAGGCGTACCCGGCTCAATGTAGAGAGAGACAATCCCACACTCTTTCAAAATAGCGAGTAAAAAGGACCTAGACGTTGTTCCTTTTAACAATCATTCCAAAGATGTATACACCATCATGAATGACCCTAATGTTCTTGATAGTCTTCAAAGTTGATTTCCAACTTTGTCTTTATAAGACTTTTGCAACGTCCAAACTCAATATTTTATGAAGCAAATAAATGTATTCAAACTAAGAGTTTAGTCATTTTGAACATAATAACTACTGTTGACCTTTTCCATGAAGGAATAATTAATGGCCTACAAATATCCGAATGCATTAGTTCATTGAGACACTTGATGCTCTCGAGAATACTACAATGTTTGTAAATTTACTTTAAGGCATTTAATGCAAAAGTATTTTCCAATTTATCAAGTTTGTTTAAGATTTCTTTTAACATAAGCTTATCAATTTTCCTTTTGGAAATATGACCCAAATGCCTATGTCTTAATGAAATAAAATTTACTTGATAACTTTTGCTTTCTAGTTTTGATTTCATCATTAAGGGACACATTTATTGTTTGAATAATGTCAAGTAAATAAAGAACACTTGACAAAGTACTAGTACCAACAACCTTGGAATTTAAAATAAAGGTCACAAAAAATGAACAAAATAACCTTCTTTATTCAATATTGTGATATATATATTAAATTCCGTTCAAATGATGGTACAATGAATGTATTAATACAAATAATACTTAGTACTTTAACAATAACCTAAAGGATCCTTATGCCTATAACTTCAACCGGATTCCTAGTTTCCATATAGATGAATTTCTTCATCTTTACTTAGGTCTTCGGTAATTTAGGCAATCCTACTTAAACATCTTTATGTGAGTGGTCGCACCAAAATCCAATCACCATGTATATGTAGGAATTGAAACCAAATTAGCCTCAATACAATACAAACAAGACCAAATGATATACCTTTCACGCCAAGCGTGATACTTAGGGTAATCGAACTTCATATTAGTAAGGTCCTTGCAAAAGAAGCATTTCTTTATGATCATTAGATGATCCTTTAGACTTCTCATTACTTGCAACCACAGTTTCTTTCCCTCTTCTCTTGTCCCATGAGAAAAGATAGATGCTAAATGAACACATTTAGTTCTAAATCACTTTTAACCTATCTTCCTCTTGTATCATAAGTGAAAATAATTCATTAATATTTCACTTATCATTTGACAATTATAGGTCACCTCAAAGTGACCAAACTGAGAAGGAAGAAAGATCAAAACTAAAAGCATAAGAATATCTTTGGATATCCCGGACTTAAGTGCTTTTAGTTTTGTCGATAGGTGATCTCTTTCTAAATGTACTCCCTTAAATTTCCGGTACCCTTATTCCTTAAGAAAACAAGCTTCTTTAAGGGTATCAAGGAACGTTTCAGCATCAACATCCTCGGAGACTCTATCCAAAATGTCTCCGGGACAACATTATTTATTATCATTAGGCTCACGCGGTTAGATTATTTTCACTTCTCAGTACTTAAGCAATAAGAAGAGAAAACGAATCCCTTAATGCGAGTTCTAGGTCCATATAGCCTAAGATCATAATCATTTTATTTTTCCAAGTTTTAAAAATTAGTTCCATTAAGCATCGATAAAGTACTTATAGCAGTAATTACGGACGAAGCAATAAGTAAATCTGTTGGGTTTTGAGAACAAAAAAGAATGAGAACAAAACATGAATAAGAAACTACAAAATGAAAAATGATTAATTATATCAACGAAATCCATCAATAAGATAATCAACATGACATCAAAACTAATCTTTGGATTGCGAGTTGACTCATAAATGATTGCCTTAGGTAACAAGCAATTTGAACTTATATTTTAATAAATACTTAATCTTCCTTTGGGCCGACATAAGTACCTAAGAAAATATCCTAATGTTCATTTTATTTGTTACCACATGAATGCCTAAGTTTAGTCAAATGTCAAGATCTTCTTTGGAAAATTCATGTCATTCACATATTAACTTAAACATTCAACACTTTAATAATTTTGCATTTAAATAACGTTAATCACTTAGGTGATAATATTATTTAAATAATGAATAAAATTATTTAAGCATATAATTAATCAGGGCTTTAAGGTTTGAAAAATGAATGTTTTTTGTTCAAGAGAAAACAACAAAATAATGCAGAACTTGATTTTCTTTCGACATACTTAGCACGACCGTGCCAAACAAAGGGCACGACCGTGCCATAATATGGGAAAAAACAAATTTTCACGGTGCAGATGGCACGACCGTGCCAAAATAATAGACACGACCGTGCCAAACGAAACGGTCCGACCGGTTTAAACAACACACCCGTCCGGACCAGCACCAATGAACACACCGGTTCAAGGTAATAGAGGCGCACGGCCGTGCCAAAACAAAGAGCACGACCGTGCCATATAATCTGCACTTCTGAATTTTTGTCTAAATTTTCCTCAAAATCAAATGAATTGCAAGTAGATCCGCATGGTATGTACTTAAAACATAAAACCATGTTATTTAGGATAATCTTGCTTTTAAAATTAATGGAATCAAGTGAGTAGATCCACATGGTATGCACTTAAAACATAAAACCATGTTATGAAGGGATAATCTCACTTGAACCTTTTAATGAACAAAAACTTTCAAACCATTTTTCTTAATTTTAGTTGAAGATCATCAGCACTCTATTAACGAATTAGAGTCCCTAATCGACATAAAAAACCTTATGATTCAACAGAGAAAATGAATCAAAGTGAAAGCACAAACTTTCCTAAAAAGAACTCAAACTTAAACCAAAGATGAGCGGGGCTCTGATACCAATTGTTGGAACAATTTTACTCCCTGAATGCCACACTCACTTTAGAATAGGATTGAGGAAGAGATGAAGCGGAAGCGTTAAGAACAAATACCTGTTGAATCCATTATGAAGTAGGGAGAAATGAAGATGAAGAACAAGTAGGAGAATGATCTTCTAAATGATGAATGTCTTTCCTCTTTTACTTCTTTAACACTTAATGAAGATTTATGGAGAGAGTACTAATGAAAAATGGAGTCGTCTTAAGGGTTGATGGAATGCCCTTTATATAGTAGACTTGGTGACATTTCATTTAGGGACCACACCCTTTCAAGATTTATGATAATAAATTACCCTTTTGCCCATCACAATTAGGTAATATATATCCAGGAATTCTACACATTTTATTATCAACTATACTTTATAATTTAATATTATAATCATAACTTTATGAATGGAAGTCTAAATGACTTGTGTTGCAAGCCATGTCCTTACAGGACCAAACAAACAATATACGTATCAATAAAATTGAGTACTAAAATAAAATGGGTATAAAATAAAATAATAACTGACACAAAATCGATAGTGCGTAGTCTTCCTTACCTCAAAATGCTAAAGACGGATCACCAAATACTTCATTGATCGAACAGGAACAAAAACTAAACAAAAATAACCCCAATTGTTGTCTCAGCTCATTCTCTCGGGTAACTTACAAAAGATGATGTAAATCATTTAATTAACTAAGTTAGATAGTTAAATAGGCTGAATACTTAGATGAGTCATTAACCGAGGCATAAATTGGAAACACCTCCTACTAAGTTAAACTTGCTGGCAACCAAAGAACAACACAAAATTATGGGTCAACGCCACAATTCATACATCCTGTCCGGTTTCACAATTCTTTTATTTATTTTATTTTATTTTTTGATCCGTCCCAAAACGTTGTGCTTAATTTTAAAACGTCGTGTTTAATTTCGGGATGTCACAACTTTGTTACTACAGGGATAGCACAAGTCGGCGTAGGAGCCCCAGATCGGCATGTTATGAAGCCGAGATGGGCCTCGGTTGTATTGGTTGTTAAGTAACCAAATCAGTCTTCTCTGGGCCAAGTGCTGCCAAGTCGACATGATTGAAGCCGAATTGATCAAGCCCATGGGCTTCGCTGGTCTAAGGCCCAAGGTCTATTAAATCTAAGTACTTACCTCGGTTTATGTCCTTCATCTCACTTATCCAAAAAAAAAAAAGAACAGATTCCTTCAACTTTGTCTCTCCTTCTCATTCACAACAACTAGCCACTTACTATTTCTTACCCTACTTCTCTCTCCTTTCTACTCATGACACTTATTTTTCTTAATTCTCGTTCTTAATATTTTATATAAAAAAAATTGTGTATGAAACGAAAGGATTATGTGAGATGTGATCACTAAATTAAATTAATTCTCTATCCTTTTTTTCTAAAAATAAAAAAATGAAAAATTAGAGTCGTTGTTGTTCTAGAAGAAGAGTAGACTTTTTTGGTAGTATAGTAAGTACGTAGTATGCATTCTCTTGGTTTACGTGGTTTACATAACTTCGTTTTATTGGATAGTACGAAAAAGATGGCCATTTACGTTAGTCTAGCGACAGCGACACAGCTCAGAATCTTGGACCCGGAACCACTCTACTGAGTAAGCTCCACCTCTCCACCCAACGGCTCCGATCAAGGCCACATACACACATTCATCATCTGTGCGGCACGGATGATTTCAATTTTTTGTGGGTCCCACCGAGCTCGGCTACATCTCAGCCGTTGGGTGTAGCTAAAATGAGGTGACTCCAATCTCCACCATTGGGTGGAGCTAACTGGTGGGTGGAGCGGTTCGAAATCCATCTTCCTTCGGTCTTATTTTAAATTTTCAAAAATTTCTATTTTGGTTATACCATTCTAAACTTCAAAAATTAAAAATAAAGGTTTTTTTTTTTTACTTTTTTATTTGCGGACCCCACGTGTTACTCACAACAATTATCCACTAACTATTTCCCACCCAACTTTCTCTTCTAGTAAACCATTGACACTCACAAACACATCACATACTCCTATTTCTTAATTTTTGTACCCAATTTTTAAATTTAAAATGGGACGGAGGGAGAATTTGCATCATTTTTAATAATATAAAATCTATAAAGGTACTCCCTCTGTCCCACATACTCCTATTTCTTAATTTTTGTACCCAATTTTTAAATTTAAAATGGGACGGAGGGAGAATTTGCATCATTTTTAATAATATAAAATCTATAAAGGTACTCCCTCTGTCCCTAAATGAGTGTCCATTTTCAAGAAATCTTTGTCCCTAAATGAGTGTCTTTTTTGAACATAACTTTCTCCCTAAACGTTTTTTTTTCGAAAAAATTTCACCGATTTCTTTATACGTGCAAAACTAAAGGTTTGGAAAGGAGATTACAAGATTATATATGAATCGTTGTTACCAAATTGTTCAAAAAGTTGAGATTTTCAGTGTCCCTTAAAATGAAATTTGGACACTCATTTAGGGACAGAGGGAGTAGTATTTATATTACTTCCTTCGACATAGTTTAACTTTTTTGGTAACTTTTTTTTAATCAACTTTTTTGGAAACTCAATTGAATATTAATTAACCATAATTTTTATAAGAAAATTAAATTTTTCTATGCAATTTTAAAAAATGTTAATGTTATTATTCTCCCTAACGGTGAAACAATTACAATTTTTAAAATTGAATAGGAATATCTAAATTTTCATAAAATTATGGTCAACGTTCAATTGAGTTGACAAACAATATCAAACTGTGCATAACGTGAAAAATGTGTTTTCCTTAAGCAAAGGAAAAACGTGTTTTTCAAAGACTCTGGGCATTATTATTCGAAACAAGTGGTGGCATTTTCGTAAATACTGGCAACCATAGTAAATGCCAATTGTTAATATTACAAAAAGCCAGTGATTTCATACTGGCGTTTTATAAACATGAAACTTGTACTTTCTTAAGTGTCAGTGGTAATGTTAAAAATTGTTAGTAGGTACACTAGCACTTTTTTACATTGATACTGACACTTATTAAAAGTGCCAGTGGTAGTGTTAATAACTGGCAGCCATTACACTGGCACTTGTTAACATTGACACTAGCACTTATTAAAAAGTGCCAGTGGTAGTGTCAATAAGTGTCAGTGTACTTGTGCTGGCACTTTTTTACTCTATCACTAGCACTTACGATCAGCGCTAACAATTTTCCGTTAATTCCAAAAATGCCACTGCACCAAACTTAAAAACACGTTGTACACAACCTTAAGAAAAAACACGTTTTTCCTAGATTTTCTCTGTAATTTTACAATCAATCCAATGAACTTTAATATTATTTAATTACAACTTAATTAATTATATGCAATTTTCGTTTTTGAAGGAATTAGTTCTATACAATTCGAAAATGTTATGCTTCTTCTTAAGAATACTATGACTAATAATTTTTGAAATTACATAAATATAATAAAATATTTATTAAATTATTAAATAATAATTAATTTGACTATAAATTTAATGTTGAATTAGTTTTCCACAGAGAGAGTATGGTGAAATTGAGAAAAACACGTTTTTCCTAACTCCAAAAAAAATCGTTTGCAGTGGCATTTTTGTAAATATGTGAAACTTCTTTTAGGTGTTGTGGCCTTTTTGACACTCTTTTTTTTTTAGCAAAATGAGGACGGTACCTCCCTAAATTTTATTAATGAAAAAATAAATATTACAAATTTGATGGGAGACATGACAATTTCAACCAAAAAAAAAAAAAAAGAAGGGGGAAGGCCTTACACAAGTTGTAAGGTACTCTACAAAACAGGGAGGGTATCTAAGATAAAATATAGAAGCCTATACAAGAATCTAGCCATAAATTAATATGGGCAAATTGCACTTTAGTTACCTGAGTTTGTCGTCATGTTTCAATTGATTATCTAATTTGTATTTGTTACAATTTGGTTGCTGAATATGTCTTTTTGTTGCAATCAGTTGTAATTTTGGTTAGCTCGTTAGAAAAATAATGAAAATGGATGAAAAACGTAACAAACATCTTTCAAAAATGCATAATCACCCCTATAGTCTAAATTATCTCACTTCGCCCCCTAGCTCCTAACGAATGTTTTAAAACTAAGGATCAATTAATGACCCCTAAAATTTAAATATTTACCCTTTTCTCACCCAACTGGTACACCACCGTCCAACACCCCCCACCTCAACCATTACCACCACCGTCCAACATCCACCACCGACACCACCATCAAAGTACCACCACTCCCACAGCCGGCCACCACCACAACAACACTACAAACACTACCTACTCCTAGTACTACTATCCCATTACAGAAAATTTCCAAACTCCATTTGAAACCATCCGTGGTCGCACACTTTTATCACTACTTAAACCAAAATAATTTAGATCCCAGAAGATCTGAGCATAAATTAAAATGTAAAAAAAAAATCATAATCATTTGAAATCCCAAATAATCTGGCATAAATCGAACGAAAGAAAACTTCAAATCACATTAAAGAAAATCAAAACGCCATAAAAAGTCAAGATTTAGGAATGCATTGGGGGCACGGGAAGAGCGAGTCTTCAATCGATCTTTGATCTGGAAGGAACTGCGAAGTACCATTTTACAACCTTGGAATGAGCTGCGAAGAGGCAACGGCGATGGAGGTCGAGGGGGAGGGGCATAGAATTCAGATTCTTGAGGACTGGGTTTATTTTTGAAATTGCGTGACCTTACTGACTTGGAAGGAAGGGGGTTGAGCTATTCAGTGGAGATCGACGGTGGGTAGGGACGGCGAAGGGTGCGGCGGAGGGGATGAGTTGCGAAGAGAAGATGGAATTCTGATTTTTGTTTTGAAACTAGGTCAATGGTGTTTATAAAGTTTTCATTTTTGGATGTCCTAATTCGGATGTGACGCCCAAAATAGAAATTTTTCCTAATTCGGATGGGACGGAGGGAGTATGCAATAAATAAAATAAAAATTATTGAAACACCCATCATGGGACATGTGCAAGTCAAATTATGTTATTTTTAAACATTCGTTAGGATCTAGTGGGGGTGAAGTGGGATAATTTAGACTATAGGGGTAATTGTGCAATTTTGAAAGATGCTTGTTACGTTTTCCATCAATTTTCATTAGTTTTCTAAAGTGCTAACCAAAATTACACCTGATTGCAATAAAAAGACATATTCAATAACCACATTGTAACAAATACAATTGGATAACCAATTGAAACATGACGATAAACTCAGGTAACTAAATTGCAATTTGCCCAATTAAAATTTAATAAGAAGAATCTGGGCACGATCCAAAATGTAGCTACCTTTGCAAGACGAAGGGAGCTCATAAAAGGAGTGGTGGACCGAATTAGATTGCATAGAGGCAAACGGCAACTGACATTCTGAACATATTGACTGGCAATCTGTAATACATGGACTGCCACTCTTCAACACATGGACTGACACTCAAAAACACGTAGACTAGTACGAACAAAATAAAATGCACTGGTCATTTTTAACACTATAATTGATTGTCTTAAAACACTGCAACTAGCCATAAACTCAATTACATGCATATGCACTGACATTCCAAAACACAAGACTAGTCGTCTTAAATATTGGGTTTTGAGGCACCATGCGCAGCGGAAACGGCAACAGGAAATTAAAAAAAAACTAGAGCCTATGGATCCATTCATGATGATTAAATTAATAGGAAGATGAATTTAGAATACTAACCGTTGTTGTGCTTTTAAATTTTCGGATCTTCAAGTCTTCAAGCTTTATGATTTGATCTTCTCCACGTTCTTCGAATCACGATCTCAGGAATACGAACTTGAGATGCTTAAGCAAGCATCCTCTATGTGTATCCACACGCGAACGAATATCTAAAAAAATTCTAGATCCGGACTGCTAGATCCAATAAAAACTCTTTCTATCAAAAGGCTATATGAATTAATTGGTGTTCTTGAGCTTTTGATTCTCAATTAAAACTTAAGATATGTTTCTAAAACATATGAATGCTACCAATAATTACCCATACATATTCGAATCAGGAAAAACCAGGCCCGAACCAAGGAGGTCCGATAGGGTCATATAATAGGTCTGACCAGACCCTCCCTTGGTCCGACCGGGTCTTAAGGGAGGTCCGGCCGGATCTTTCCAAGAACCCAGATTTCCTGTTTTTCCTTAATTATGATTTTACGCCCTTTTCCGAAATTCCAATTTTAGCCATTTTTAAATTCGTTCATTTGTGTATGACCCCATAGGATTATATTACGTTGGCAATGTGTCCGACCAATGTCAAACTCATAAATCATGAGCGGACTCTAGCAAGCCATCATGACTACCCAATTAATATAACTTAACGAAGTTCGTTTATCCTCATAGAACATACCATGATCCTTTTGTCACGCGATATCATATTGAACATAAGCCACGGTCTAAGTCAACTTAAGTGTCCAATGCTTTCTCGATCCCGAGTATTTTGATATGAGCAAATGACATTGAACACATCAATTCATTTGGTCATGGCCATGCACTATCATCAATCTTACTCTCGAGTGGCCAAGCAGATATCTCTCTTGAGATAAGAGGGACAACATCCCATCTTTGACTTATCATTCTTTCCCACAAGAATCCGATTGTGCCAATCGTAGCCTTTAGAACTACCTGATTAAGGGTAGCGTTTGAGTACGTCAAACACAACGTTCATCATGTGGAAGACGATGATAATCTCAGGTCTAAAGCTACCAATGATATAACTAAATGAGATTTAATTATGACTTTGACCATGACATAAATCTCATAGTGGGTCATGTCCAGTACTTGTTCACCAACAAGTACCCATATGTTTAATTTATATCACATACACATGATCATCAATTAAACTTATACTAGTTCTTCATAAGTACTAGGGATGGAGATTATTATAATAAACATGTAAAACATAAAATAATCCAAGGTTGTTATCTCCATAACATATGAGAACATGACATAACGTTAGGCCTTTCTCAAGGGCCTAGGGCATAATCTCCAACAATCTCCCACTTGCACTAGGCCCAGTCAACATGTATCAAATACCATTGAGCTTAGCTTATGACCATCATAACAGCATGTGGAAGAACATATGTATGTAGATTATACTTGTTATTGTCATAAGTAGGGATGGCCAAACGGAACTGGACTGGAACCGGAAAATCGGACCGGAAAAGCACGAAACCGGAGCAAATCGGCGAATAAACCAGAATCGGAGTAACCGGAACCGCCATTCATCCGGGCCGGTTACGGTTCACATAAATGGTGAACCGGGCCAGAACCGGACCGAAAATCCCTTGTTTTTCAATAATTTTTCTGGACCGAAACCATACCAGAACCGGAACCTAACCGGAACTGGATTGTGCCAACCGGAACCAGAACCGGGGTAAGAACGGGCCGGTTCAGGGTCACATATATGCCGAACTGGAACCGGTTTTGGCCATCCATAGTCATAGGTACTTTGCATATTTTGACATCTCCCATATCAACGATTTCTGGTAAAAATAGAAACGTTTGATTGTGTGTTTAGATCATAGATGAGTCATTGGCACCTTATCTTGTACAATAACAATTATTTCACAATAAAGGTCTATAGGATTAGTAGTACTAGAAACTATTTCTAGTTTTACTAATAACATCTATATCCAAACAACACCCTTAGTTACAACTCATGTAACTACATACTCAATTTTATTCGTAGAATAATTTATGGTGTATTTGTTTGAAACTATTCCAACTAATAGCACTTACTTTAAACATATGTCCATACTGCGATTTTTAATTATCCTTGTCAATGTGGAAGCATGCATCTATGTAACCATTTACCAAATCATCTTCCATTTCAACAAGCATCAAGAATGCATCCTTAGTCATTCTCAAGTACAAAAGATGTTCTTGATCATTATTTAGTGACTTTCACTAGGATATGGTTAGTATGTTCTCATCATACTCCAAGTATACGAGTTATCCTGTCTAAGTACATAATATGACATGCATGATAGATCCAATTGCCAAAGCATATGGAATCCTAATCATGTATTCTTGCTCATTAGTCTTCCAATAATACTAAGTCTTTGCCAAGAACATTGTCATTAGACAACTTTGCAAGTTCTTTTACAAGAGTCTTGCATACTAAACAATTCAGTACTTTGTCTTTATAAGTACTTTGACAGAACCAATCAACTTCCTAGATCTATATCAATAGATATTAATTCCAAGGATGTAAGCGGCTTCTTCCTAAGTCTTTCATTAAGAAACTCTTTCAAATGAACTATATGTCAACTACATATATAAGACTAGGAATTAGACTATGCTCCCACTAATTTTCTAACAAACATAAGTCTCATCTTTGATAAATTTCTAACGCTTTGAATGCATCATCAAAATGAGTATTTCAACTCCAAAAAGCTTGCTTCAATCCATCACATGGATTTTCGCAATTTACATACTTTATTAGAATTTTGGATTAACAAAACCTTTAGGTTGTATCCAATACATCCTTAATTTAGTTCCCATTAAGGAACATTGTTTTGACATTCATTTGTCATATCTTCATATTTGAAATATGAAGATATGACAATGAGAATTCTAATATCTTAAAGCATGACTACGAGTGACAATGTTTCATCATAGTCGAAATATGAGTCAACCTTTTCACATTTTGTCTTGCTTAATTAGTATGTTCCTTGCTACCCATGTTAGTTTTCTCCAAGAAAACTCAATTTCATCTTTTGGTTTTTACATCTTAGGTTAGAATGATCAAGTTCCAAACTTGATTATTATACATGGATTGCCTTTTAGATTCTATGACTCCAAGTCATTAATCAAAATATGGAGCGGATATTGCATTTTGATAGATGGTAAATATGTCATTCTCAATGAACTTTACCTCAATACTTTCTATTACGAGATATCCAATATTTCTTATTATAGATTGTATCTTGTCATATATGCAAGTAACTCGTGTAACTTTGAACGAATTTTCACAACTCCTTGTGAAAGTTTGTTCAACTTCCATCTTAGGTTCAATGTTATTTTCTAGGTATCGACCCATTCGAAATATAATTTTCCAACTGGTCCTTTTAGAGATAAATAATTTATCTAAAAAAGTACCATCATAAGCAACAACCAATTTGTTTCTTAGAAGTAAAATAATATCCTTAAGTTTCCTCAGGATATCCTATGAAAATACATTTATTAGATTTAAGTGTGAGCTTGTCATAGACAAGTCTTTTCGTAAAAGTCTCACCATCTTAAATCTTCATGAAAGACAAACAAAGTTTTATTTCATTCCATATCACATATGGTACCTTTGAACCTATTTTGATGGAATTCAATTAGTGTGACCATAGCGATTTCCAATGTATAACCCCAAAATAAATAGTGGAAGATCAATTTGACTTTATCATCTAATGAACCATATCCAATAAGGTTCTACTCCTCCATTTAGATACATCATTCCAAACGGTGTTCTTTATGGAGTTAATTGTGAAACAATTTCACAACCTTAAATAGGATTGTCAAATTCTTGGATTATTATTCATCATCTCGATCAAATCGGAATCTTTGAATAGTTTTACTAAGTAGTACCAAAATCCTATTTTAGCATTGCTACTTAATGGACCAAATACATCAACATGTATTAGGTCTAATTGTTGGAACAAGATGACTTGCAATACAAGTTATTTAGACTTCCATTAATAAAATCATGACTATAATATTAATATAAAGTATAGTCAAACCTAGTCAATGTGTAGAATCCCTGAAATGTAATTTACCTATTTATGATGGGCAAAATGGTAAATTAACATTGCTTAAGAAATGAATAGGTGTGGTCCCTAAATGAAATGCCACCAAGTCTACTATATAAAGGGTGTTCCATCTGTTGGTCCCAGAGGGCAACAAGGGTATAGAACCGCTAGAGGGGGGGTGAATAGCGGTCCGAAACTTTTCGAAAATACCCTTAAAATCAACCGAGTACTTATCAGTTTGGCCAACTGCGGTTCAAAGCACAAGAACCGATCTGATAAAATGCACAGCGGAGTTTGCGGTTTGGCCAAATAGGTTAGTTAAAGAGTTGGGAGGTTTGACTCAGGTTGAGAAAACACTATGATGCAACTGAATAGTTAAACTTAAAGTTCAAAGGAAAACACAATTCATCTTTCAAGTCATTTCGTATATGGAAACAAGTTCAAGACCACAAACAAGAAAGATAAATATCAAGACAGAAAATAAAGATCAAACACACAAATTGAAGAGGTTCGTTCCTAAATGAACTACGTCCTCTACCTAGATGGTTAGTCTAGGATTTTCTAATAGCTATGAGACTTGTATTAATTTAGAGGAGGTTTTACAAGATTAATCTAAACTCTAAACAATAAGTCTAACCTAAGCTATAATAACATCCGGTGTTTTCGAAGTATATAATATATGTGATCATATAAATCGGGTGTGTGTGTGAAAAGAAATCAAATGCTCTAAGTATCTAAATGATGGTTGAACAAATGAAAATCTTTTGGTGTAAAGGCTGAATATGAACGGTTGTTAGGCTTGAAGCTTTGATGAAGAACTCTGGATTTGCTAAGGAGATGATGAAGATATGAATATCTGGGTTTTCAATCTTCAAAGCAAACTTGAATACTTGGGATATTCTCTTTGAAGCTCAGCAACCTTCATTGTTGAATAATGGAGACTATTTATAGGCAGAGCACCCTTGTGACCGTTGGGTAAAGATTTGAATCAAATCTGAAGGGTACAGTGCTGTCGAAATCCCATCGGTTGAGCTGTCCTTTTCGTCCTTGGTTTTGTCTTGTAGTCATAGGTAGTTGTTGCACCACCACCTGACATTTGTCGTTTGTTGCAGAAAGGACTAACGGTAAAACAATTCAAACTGATAGACAAACCGACATTCCTTGCAGAAACTCCAAGTTAACTTAGAGTTATTTTGACATGACATAGCAACATCCCTTTTACGTCAAAAGGGAATGTTTGTCTAAGGAATAAATGACATATCTTTAATTCTTCAATAACTGCTCTGCGGTTTCACCAAGCATAGGGGCGGTTTGAAAAATGATCTTGATGGGCGGTTTCATCAAACATGCAAACTGCAGTTTGATGAAAACTGAAGGACTCCATGCTGGCGGTCTCAAGATGACGGCTTGAAGCACTAAACCGCTAATGATACACCGAACAATACTCGGCCTAGACAATCAAAAATCTAGAAATGGACTTATCTAAAAATTGAAGTAGAACTTCTTTACATGCGGTCCTAATGTCCATAAAAGACACGTGGCATGGATCAATCAAATTAAGGTGGGTGTACTAACAATGAATCCTAACAATCTCCCCCTATTTGATTGATGCCATTACCACACTATGATAATAGCAAAACATTGTACTTGGTAAGAACATGTCCGAAATAAATTTCATGAAATTGCATGTCCCAAGTCAATCCACACACTATGCTAGATCATAGATTTCTAATCTATAAAAAACAAAGGAAATGAAGAAAAGATAGAAAAGAAATACATTCAGATGCATATAGAATGATATGATTTTGAGAATCAGAAATGCATGTTTAAACTGAATGTTTAAAACACAATGCACTAAAAAGCATTTTCATGATAAATGTAGTGCATGAGGTTTTAAGAAATGCAAGCATTGTTTCACAAACAAGCAGTTTGAATAAAACAAAGTTTTGGAAACAGAATGCTATGCAGTCATTCTCATTATAATTCAATCATAAAGGATAGTAAACTTACAATGTATGAATTACAAGAGACATCAAAAAGAAAGACTAAAAAAGGAATCTAGTCTGCTTCATCTGCGACAGAACCCCTTGCAGCAGCAGCATCATCTGCGGTTTGGTTCTGAACGGTTTGAGCGTCTTGAGCAGCTTGTTCTTCTGCAACTTGATCATCAACAGCAGGGCAGTTTGATCAACATTCCTAGAACCGGAGCCACGGGCGGTTTCAAAAACAAAGTCAGCTGCACGAAGCCGAACTTCAGTCGGTTCATCAATCTTTAATTCAATTGCAGCGGCTTGCTTGACAAGTTTCCCGGTTCTATGCAGGATAAGCTCAGAAGAATCAAGCGCATGCTGGGCCAGAATGTCAAGTTTCTCAACAACAGATTGAAGTGATGCATCAACGGGCTTGAAACTTTAAGTTGCAAGATCATTGTTGGTTCTGACAAGATCTTGAAGAGCCAGTTGATTTTCCAAAATGAAGTTCAATCTCTCATCTAGTTGTTGTTGTCTTGATCTATCATCAAATCTCTCATTCACTCTCTCCCCTTAATGGCATCAAGATCAGTTTGTAAAGTGAGGAGATGAGTGTCAAACCGAGAAGTGGCGGTTTGCTGATGAACTTGAATATTCCTAACCGCATCTATTAAATCGGCGGTTGTAGCATGAAGAGGTAGAATTGGATAGGAAGGAATTGAAGAGGGTGGTTCATCAGAAGGAGTGTAGTCAGGGATGTGCTCATCACTAGCAGAATCATCATCAGAATTGGGATGGCATCATCAGACTGATGGGATGAAAGGCATTTTGGCTTTGCCTTTCAAAAGAATGTGTGCCTCTTCTAAAGTTTCACCCATAGACACCCTAATGGCGGTTTAAATTCTATGGGATCAAAAGAAGGGAAAAATAATAAGGAATAATTTCGGTTTGAGGAGGAGGAGGAGGAGGAGTATCATATCTCATATAGTCATCATAGAGAAAGATGGAAGGAGAAGGCACAATGAATATTCTATAGAGATTGGAATGCAAAAGACAATTAAAGAATAGAAGAATTGGGAAGCAAGAGTGGGGTCCATGAGTACCTGATAAGCAATCTCTCCCATCAACTGTTCTGCAACTGAAAGAATATCTTCTCAACAGCTGCTTCCATCTCATCCTTGGGAAAAATGGCATAAGGATTAGGGCGGCCAGCCTTCAAGAATCTGTCTTCGGCTTTGGCGGCGGCACGAGCATGGGCTCCAGCCCTTCTTTCCTAGAGGTTTCAGTCTTGAACCGCTTCAGATAGAAAGCCAGTTCAGCAGCACTCTTCCTTTTCCTAGTCTTTGGTTTAATGAATGAAACCGATGTCTGTGGAGATAGCTGAACTGGCGGCTGATAGAGAGGTTGAGCTTGAGTAATAGCCAGCGGTTGAACAGAAGGAAGAGGTTGAACTGAAAATGTAGAAACCGAAGGTTTGAGCAGTTGAGAGAACTGTGAAGGTTGAACCGCTGCAGCATATGGTAAGTCTGGAGATGAAGATGGAGTATGTTCTGGTGAATCAAAGTTCAGTTTTCTTTTAAGTGAAGGGAGGGGAGACCTCAACCATCATTGGGTCAATACTTGCCTTTTCTCATCTCAGCTCTTTCTCTTAATTCTTTTGCAAATGGACCTTCAAGAGGTGAATGATCCCTTTTGTCCATGAGCCTCACTGAAGTCAACTGCACCTGTGGCCTTGACTGCCAATGTTCCCAAACTCATATTTCTTTATCAACTTTCTTTTCTTCTTTGGCGGTTGAACCTCAAGAATTTCAACATCTTGCTCAGGTTTCACCAAGTGCCTCAGACGCATCAATCTGCTCAGGCAATACTGCAGCCTCAAACTCATCGGTTTGCTCAGGCTGAACCTCAATTGTATATACATCGGTTTGTTCAACTAGAACCGCAGCCTCAGACACTTCGGTCTGCTCAGGCTCGGTTTGAGAGGGAGGGTTTGAGGTTTGGGAAGGCTTTATAAATTTCAGCCAACTGTTCTTCAGAGAATTGAACAGAGGGCAGTTTAGAGGTTGAAGGTTTAGGAGGAGATGAGATAGGAAGGAAAAGATATGAGGTGAAGGAATGAGTTCTGGAATGGATTTGGCTTGGCAGCTTTGAGAGAGGAGGCATCCATAGCAAAGTTAAGGGATTTCTCCACATTTTGATGTAATGGGGAGAGAGGTTTAATTTGAGTTTTGGGATGGAGGGTTTAGAAGTGATAGGTTTAGAGAGTAGGTGATAGTCTGATAGGGGGAAAGAGGTTGAAGAAGATGAAGGTTTTGATGATGGTTTGGATGAGGGTTTAGGGGGCGGTTTGGACAAGTCAGCTTTTGTAATAATTGAAGGGATTTGAGCGGTTCCCTTTTCTCTTCCTTGTAGCAGCGGTTTCCTTGGGACGAGCCGCAGGTTTAGACCGGACTGCAGGCTCCCCCTCAACCGCAGGCTCCCCTCAGCCTGTAACCGCGATCTGAGCTAACTGACTTAACCCCAATCGGTTTAAGTAGCAGTTTGACCTTCATTCCTTAACATCGTAGCATGGGCCTGATCAGCAATGGCACCAGCATACGGTTTCCCAGATTTGTTGAGCCGAGCCTCAGAAAATGGTCCACGTTCGGCTTCAGGAAGAGGGTCCTCATTCCAAACTGCCTGAGCATACCGCCATCCAAATGCGGTTCTGAAGGCATCGAGTTTTGATATCCAAAGATAGATTTCTCAATTGGATCCAACCAATAGTCCTTGTTGTCAGCAGAGAACTTGAAAATGTCAGTATCTTGGTGCAGGAACTTAGTCAGCAACCTGTAGTGAGTTCTGATCTTGGATTTTCCAGCGGCTTTAGCAGCGTGGAGGCGGTTCAGGGCATTGATGATCTCCTTCATGACAACCTTGGGCCAGTGCAGTTTCTTCCCTTTAAGAATTGCCACACAGTAAGCATACTGTTCACTTATAAAGTTATTGTGGTTTCCATTTTTGCACATGACTCCAGAATCAACCATTCACAAAGATGAGCCATCACTTCTCCAAAGTCCTTTTTGGAGGAATTCTTGGTGGAGAAAGAATTAACTCCAATTAATTCCATAGTAGTATTGCTCAGAAGTTCCGGTTTGATCCCCATAACTCCAGAGTTCTTAAGACCAGCTAGAACTGCGATCTTGGAAGCGGTTAGATCCACAGACTTGCCACAACTGTGGACTTGATAGCATCTTCAAATTTCACTTCTTCTCGGTTTCCAGATCCTTATTGGTTCTCCTCTTACATCCAGCAAGGCAACATTTATGGAGATCCCATTCTCAAAAAATTCAGCGCAGATGATTGTAACGAACTGCGGTTCATCCATAAGGAACAGAGGGAGCAGCTTTGCATCACTCAGCAGTTTGAGGAGCTTCCTTCCAACTGCATCTTGTTTAATTTCCTCTTCTAGTATCCCGAGCCGGGTACAAAGTTTGAAGGATCCTGAAAAATATTCTAAGTTAGAAATAGCTTAAGGAATGATAGTTTGAATCCTTAAGAAAACCGCGGTTTGATTAAGTCTTACAAACTTAACAAGAATCCTAACAATGAAAGCATGCGGTTTAAGGAGAGTAAGGTAAAAATGTAAAACAAAAAATGAGTGAACAGTGAAGATAAAAACGGATCAAAGAAGGAAAATTTTGAAAAAGAGTTTGATGCACGAAGAACACGAAGAACAGAGTATGAATATGCAAACAAAATCTTAACCAAAATATGAAAAAATTATACCAAAATGGTCACAAAGGGCAGATTCTAACAAAGTTTCTAAATAAACTAAGACAAATAAAACACAAGAACCCAGAATCTGCAAAATTTCGCAAGAACACCAAATAACCCCAAAATCGATTTTGCTCAAAATTGAACACAAATATCAAAACAAAGTAATCAAACTATATTATAAGTAAATGCGAGCACAAACCAACCAAGAAATTGAAGAAAAAGCATAAAATGATCAAAGGAAGATGAACAAGCTTTTAAGCTTCAACATGGCGGACAAATGACATAAATTGAGTTAGGGTTCAGAAATCATACATATATCAGGCTTCGAAGATTTGGAAGATGTAGAAGTAGAAGCAAGATCAATTGATTTCTTTGGTGCCATTTCAAGAATCGTTTTAAGTAAGAATATTAGAGAGAGAACAGAGAGTGCGCAGAGAAGGTGCAGAGGAGAGAGAGAGAGAGATTTTGCTAAAAGGAGTAAGAAGTTAAAAAGTTAAATTGAAAATGGTTTGTCTTTTATACTCATTAACCACCTCGGGTAGTGAGCGGGCATGACGGCTGAAGGAAACTCAACCGTCAGAGTACCTGTCAATTTGCATTTAATGCGGCAGAGATAATTGCAAAAAGGTCCTTAAAGAGTGAAGTGACATAAAGTAGGGACTAAAATGCAATTTTCATACCTGAGCGGTTTGAGTAAACCCGACTTATCTTTGTCCTCATTATCGGTTTAGATAAAACCGATATCTCTCAGATCTGTCTTCTGTTTTAGTAGAGAAAACCGAATCCTTGCTTTGACAATTTGGTTTGGATCAAACTGAAGTTGTTCTTCTTGACTCTTTGGTTTGAGTGGAATCTTTAGCCGAACCATTATTGTTGCGGTTTCGTAGATTGAGCCGCAAGCTATATTGCATTTTCTTAATAGAGCCAAGATACTTAACCAAAAATTATTAGAACAAAAAATAATAGGCATGAATTATATTAAGTAAGTTCCAGCATACCCATTTCTCCTCGTAAATGAAATAACCTAGAATTTTCAAGCGGTTTTGGTGAGAATATCTGCAATTTGATCATCGGTTCCCACCTTTGCTAGAAAAATGTTCTTCTTTTCAACATGATCTTTGAGGAAATGATATCCTATGTCAATGTGCTTGGTTTTAGAATGTTGTATTGGATTGTGGAGATTGATATTGCTGCGTACTCTATCACAGTAGATAGGGCAGTTTTTCTCAAATACTTCATAGTCTTCCACTGTTGTTTCATCCAGAGAATTTGAGAGCAACAGCTTCCAGCTGCTATGTATTCAGCTTCAGCGGTTGAGACTGAAACCGATGCTTGTTTCTTGCTGGAACCATGATACAGGCCGAGATCCAAGGAACTGACATGTACCACTAGTGCTCTTTCTATCATCTTACATGCTGCAAAGTCAGCATCTGAATAACCTAACAAATCATGAAGATTCTTTGGAGTACCAAGTCCAAGGTTACAGAGCCACATAAATATCTAATAATACGTTTACACAGCTATAAGATGAGATTCTCTAGGGTCAGCTTGAAATCTAGCACAACACACACACTGAACATTATATCTGGCCTACTTGCAGTTAAGTAAAGAAGAGAGCCAATCATACCTCGGTAGAGTGTCTGATTCACTTTCTTACCTTGTTCATCTCGATCCAAACTGCAGGCCTTTTGCATTGGGGAAACACACACACTGAACATTATATCTGGCCTACTTGCAGTTAAGTAAAGAAGAGAGCCAATCATACCTCGGTAGAGGTCTGATTCACTTTCTTACCTTGTTCATCTCAATCCAACTGCAGGCCTTTTGCATTGGGGTATCAACTGGCTTAGCGGTTTCAAGCCCAAAATTTATTGATCAAGTCTTTGGTGTATTTGGCTTGGTTGATAAAGATTACATCATGACATTGCTTGATTTGGAGTCTAAGAAAGAATGTCAACTCTCCCATCATACTCATCTCAAATTTACCTTTCATGAGCTTCTCAAACTTACACACACATAGTTTCATTAGTAGAACCGAAAATAATATCATCAAACATATATTTGAACTAATAATGAATGACCTTTGTGTTTAGCAATAATAAGGTTGTATCAATTTTACCTCTAGAGAAGCCTTGTTCAATAAGAAATTTAGATAGAGTGTCATACCATGCTCTTGGAGCTTGTTTGAGTCCATACAAGGCCTTCTTGAGCTTGAAGACATGATTAGGATATTTTTGTTGTCTTCAAATCCTAGCGGTTTGAGCTACATAAACTTCTTCTTGTAGTTCACCATTCGAAATGCACTCTTCACATCCATTTGATATGACTTGAATTTCTTGAAGGAGGCATAAGCCAGGAACAATCTAATGGCTTCAAGTCTGGCTACAGGGGCAAAGGTTTCATCATAATCAATCCCTTCTTCTTGCCTATAACCTTGAGCAACCCAACCTTGCTTTGTTCTTGTTATAGAACCATTTTCATCCATCTTATTTCTGTATACCCATTTTGTTCCAATTACAGTGTGATCTCTGGGCCTTGGAACTAGAGTCCAAACTCTGCATCATTCAAACTGATTGAGCTCTTCTTGCATTGCAGCTACCCAACTTGGATCACTTAGAGCTTCATCTACCTTCTTCGGTTCCATCTGAGATAACAGTGCGGTTGAGAAACAAACTGTGGTTTATCTCTATGAGTTAAGCTTCCTCTTGTTTGAACACCAGAACTGATAGGACCTATGACATTGGTTGTTGGATGGTCTATATGCTCATTGATTTCTGGAGGGGTCTTCGTGAACCACTATTTCTTGAAGATTCCAGAGGAGGCTCTTCTTGATATTCATTGAAATCTTCATTGAAGGTGATGTTTTGAACTGGATCAACGGTTTGAATGGGATCAGAAGAGTGCGGTTCTACAGCGACACCTTCGGTTTGATTTGGAGCGACTGGAGAACCTGATGGAGTGGTTTGAGTAGGTTTTTCATTTGCGGTTGCATGATTAGGGTAAGATGTACCTGTCTCAAACCACTAAAATCATCAGCAACATTTGGAGCCATATGTGGCTCAAGAAGATCATGTTCATCAAATGTAACATGGACTGACTCTACAATTTTTAATGTGAGTTTTATTGAAACAACGAAAAGCTTTAGAGTGTTTTGAATAACCAACAAAAATACCTTATCGGCCTAGCATCAAATTTACCTCGATGCTCTCTGCCATTGTATAAGATGTACATTTGCATCCAAATATTTTGAAGAAGGCAATGTTGGGTGATCTGCCTCTCCATAATTCATAAGGAGTCTTGTTGTGAACTTTGATGATTAGGGAGAGGTTCTGGGTGAAACATGCGGTATTGACAGCTTCGGCCCAGAAGTATTTGGGAAGCTTTGCGTCTGCAATCATGGTCTTCCCGGCTTCAATCAAGTCCTGTTCTTTCTTTCTACAACTCCATTCTGTTGTGGAGAACCCCAGCGGCATAGAAGTTATGATCAATTCCATGATCATCACAATATTGGGCAACACCATTGTTTGTAAATTCGGTTCCCATTATCTGAACG
>JAOWBW010003126.1:0-40215 GCA_026119855.1 Campanula takesimana | reverse complement strand
GCTATATTTTATTAGTTGCATCGATAATGGACCCGCCACACTCTAATTAAAATCACAATAAAATTATACACCTAGGATTTTGTGAGCAAATTTGTGTGACTTTTTTGTGCCTCTATTATTATTCTTTGAAATAATAAACATTGAATATCATTTTTCTCCTTAACATATAGCCGTCAAAAAAGGGAAATTATACATGACTATGATATTTAAAGAAAACTTATTATTTCACTGAGCATTAAAGTTCAATTAGTGAAAACATTTTTGAACGTGTTCACTTGTTAAGGGATAGATGGTATGTATATTGTTTTACATCCAAAATATTCATCACTACTATATCGCACATAATTTTTTACTTTTATTGCTAACACTTTTTTTTTTTAAAAGAATGAAGAAAATAAATCATGGTGGACGGTGTTACCATTAAACTGAAAAGATGGGGACTTCAAACCTAAACGCAAGAATAACATAAATAATCGATCATCAACTGTATGCATACAACTCAATTATTAACAATATCAACATTCAAACAAAGTTAGCACACAAACTCAATGTTTGGGATAAAAACTGCACTGTTTTTTCAACATGATGAAGAGTTCTGCTTGCCTTGAATCATCCTGAAGAGTTCTGCTTGTCTTAAGAAAATCCTGCATCCTGAACCTACAAGTTGCCGTTATATGACTTACAGGTATATTTGCTTATTAATTGTGTTTTATTTGGATAATGTTTCATCTCCTATTTTTCAGGAACACAAAACAAGTAATGGTACACGACTCACAAAGATCATGTGACCAAATTGAGACTCAAAGACCAAGTATAAGGATGACTCTTATCAAACGGGAATTGACTAACAACCTTCCCGAGAATCATGGCCTTGTTAGCTAGCTTGTTATGATTCCTTTAGTATAAATAGTTCACGCAAATCATGTAATGCACACAACACACTCGGCTATTTACTTTTGAGCAATACTCTTACTTGTTTCATTGTTCTTCACCATTACTAATAAAATTCCGTCTTTGAGGTTTTATGCCGGCGAACAAGTTGTTCAAGGGCTTTCCTCGTTAATTATTGTGTCTACTTGTTCTTGATTCCTTTACAATTTCATTGCATAGTACCCAATTTCATTTCTTGAAGTTAGATTGCAAAATTTGACCAAAACAATTTGGCGCCGTCTGTGGGAAACTTTGGTCTTATAATTGTCAAAGGAATTCGAGATGTCGACTGTATTGTCTTCAACCATGACATCAGTTGGTTTGATGGCTACTATGGAGACAATTCCAGCCTCATCAGCCGTGATATCTTCAACTCAGAGCATTGGAGGTGTCTCAAGACCAATCCAGATTCAGGATGGATCATCCACTGCCGCAAATCAAGAGATCCCTATTGACATCGCTTCCAACTTGACGTCCATGCTGCATGAAGTGAGGAACCAGATTCAAGTTCAGAATGATACCTCCACCATGCTGATGAATCAAGTTTCCAGGTTGCAGCGCGAGGTGACTTCTCTTCAAGGTGGTACATGGGCGGTGCAGCAGACCAACTTGCCTAGTATTTTCCAGTCTATTGCTCCAACTGCACCTTCCAATCTGTACTCTCCATATCAACCCATAAGGCTTACTTTCGGGAGTGACATTGCTGGATCATCTGGATTTGGTGGGATCACGCCAACTACCAACCTGACCACCAACAGCACGATAGTCAATCCTGAAACTGTTACTCCAACCTCAGCAACATTTGTGACTCCTACTTCGATGGCGACAGGGAGTCTTAACCCTCAATTTGAATTCGATTATCTTAATAATTGTCAATTTGCTGCTGCTAACAATGATGCAGGTAGCTTGCTTAGCCGTCAAATGCAGGAGTTGAAAGAATTAGTCATGAATGTACCAGGGATGATTATGCCACACAACCAGGTGTCTCCAACATGTTACAATGAATCTCGCTTCGCTCGGGCCATAGCCAACGTGGTCATACCGAAGAAGTTCAGTCCACCCCACATGAAGCAATACGATGGGACAACGGACCCGGCTGAACATGTTGCATTGTATCAGGAGAAGATGGATGTGGTCCACATTCCACCCCAGTTCAAGGAAGCATGATTTTGCAGGGTTTTGGTTCAACTCTTACAGGAGCAGCTTTGAGATGGCTCATTAGCTAACCTTTGGGTTCCATTGGATCATATGCTCAACTTATCAACCTGTTCACTAATCAGTTTTCATGTAACAGGGTGTTCGAGAAACTGACAAGTGATCTATACAGGGTGGTCCAGCAACCTGACGAGCCACTTAAAGACTACCTGAGCAGGTTCAACAGGGAGGCAGTGAACATCTCAAACCTAGACACTGTAACTGCGATTGAAGCCTTCGGGATGGGACTCAAGAAGGACTCTCCTTATTATGATGACCTAGTAATGACACCATGCAAGAGGCTGGATGAGGTCAGAACCAGAGCTTCCAAATTCATCAGGTTGGAAGAAGACAAGTTGCTCCAAGATAAAGCAACCAAGAAGAATGCAACCCCAGAACATTCTAGTGGCAGGACAGATTTGTCCCATTCTGGTGGCAAGATGGAAACATCTCATGCTAGATCTAATAGGGGCAAGCCCTACTCTAAACCCGACTCTTCTAGAATTCATGTTGTTGATGATAATGATGAGGATGATGATTCTTCCTATCCTAGAATTGATGACTACTGTTTCTCTATTGATATTGCAGGATTGTTCAATACCATGGACAACCTGGGTGAGAAAGCAAGATGGCCCAAGAAGGCAGACAAGCTTTCGATTTGGAAAGACAAGTCCAAGTGGTGCGCCTATCATGAAGACTTTGGGCACACTACTGAGAATTGTATTGCACTCAGGAAGGAGATCAGCTACTTGTTGTCCAAAGGTCTCCTCAAAGAACTACTTGGTAGAAGGCAGAGACGCACTGAAGATCGTGATGGCAACCAGGAGAAACAACCTGAGAATCCACCACCTCATCCACCTCCAACCAGAGTGGTCAACATGATCAGTGGTGGCTCGGATATCTGTGGTACAACCTATTCAGTCGCCAAGCGTCGTGCTGCAGATGCGAAGGATGACAGGTCTTATTTGCCTTCAAGATCCGTCAACAAGGCGAAGGGGCAGGAAATCTCTTTTGATGAGGATGATAGGGTTAGCATCCAGGATCCACATCATGATGCCTTGGTAGTGAGTCTTCAAGTTGCAAACTGTTTGGTGGGACGCATCTTGATCGATAATGGAAGTTCAGTTAACATCGTGACAACTGATGGTTTGAAAGGAATGGGCATCCCACTTGAGAATGTGACTAAGAATTTATCTGTCTTGGTTGGATTCAGTGGTGAGACAAAGCACACGTTTGGGGAGATTACTTTCCCTGTATATGTTGAAGGGATTAATTCTATGGAGAAGTTCTGTGTGATAGAATGTCAGTCATCTTATAACATCATCCTGGGCAGGGCATGGATTCATAACGTGAAAGCTGTACCTTCAACATACTATCAGTGCCTCAAGTTGCTAACACCTTGGGGAGTAGTCAAGGTGTCAGGAGATCAGCAGACTGCTAAGGAATGTTACAAGGTGTCCATGAAGGCAGCAAGCAGTCCTAGGCAAGCATAGCAATTACAGAGAAAGGCACGGGATGTACTTGAAGCTGCAGAGTTTGATATTAAAGAGGTGCAACTTGATCCTTCTGATCCCGATGTCAAAATTCTTATAGGCGCAGACTTACGTCCTGATATAGAAGGAGAGATCATTGAGTTTCTGAAGAGCAGGATGAAATGCTTTGCTTGGAAGCATGAAGATATGACTGGAATCAGCAAGGATGTTATCACCCACAAATTGAACATTGACCCAAATGCCAAGCCTGTCCACCAGAAAAGAAGGAAATTTGCTCATGAGCGCAATCAGATTATCAGAGAAGAAGTAGAGAGGTTGCTAAAGTCCAAGATGATCAGAGAGGTTGACTATCCTAAATGGTTGGCCAACGTGGTGGTTTAGAGAAGGAGAATGGGAAATGGCAAGTCTGTTTGGACTTTACAGACTTGAATAAGGCGTGCCCTAAGGATCCGTTTCCCTTGCCTCACATTGATTCCCTAGTTGATGCAACAGCTGGCCATGAGGTCTTGACGTTTATGGATGCTTCTTCAGGATTTCAACAGATTCAGATGGAACCTTCAGATCAGGAAGACACGGCGTTCATTACTCCAGATGGAATATATTGTTTTATTTCCATGCCTTTTGGATTGAGGAATGTAGGGGCAACCTACCAGAGACTAGTCAACATGATGTTCAAGAACCAGCTTGGAAAGACTATGGAAGTATACATTGACGACATGGTGGTGAAGTCTAAGTGTATTGAAGATCATGCTCGAGATCTAAAGGAAGCTTTTGACATCCTGGAGGCGTTCAACATGAAGCTAAACCCATCAAAATGCAACTTTGGTGTGAAGGCTGGAAAGTTCCTTGACTACATGGTGACCAAGAGGGGCATTGAAGCAAGTCTAGAACAGATCAAAGCCATCATCAACTTAGAGTCTCCAAAGAGTATTAAAGAAGTGCAGAGGCTCACATGCAAAGTTACTGCTCTAACCAGGTTCATCTCCAAGTCGTCTGACAGATGAAAGTTGTTCTATGACGTGCTGAGGAAAAACAAGTTGTTCCAGTGGACAGAAGAACATGAAGCAGCCTTCAACCAGCTTAAAGATTACTTGGCGACTCCACCTCTACTTTCCAAACCAGAAATAGGTGAATCTTTGTACCTGTATCTCTCAGTATCAGAAAATGCAGTCAGCGCAGTCTTGGCAAGAGAACAAGATGGAACACAACTCACTGTTTATTATGTAAGTAAGTCTCTTTTAGATGCGGAAACCAGGTACTCCCATCTTGAGAAACTTGTTCTTGCTTTAATAACTGCTTCTATTAAGTTGCGCTATTATTTTGAAGTTCATCCTATTATTGTGAGGACTAACTATCCTGTCAGGAACGTGATGAGAAAACCTGAGATGTCAGGCAGGATGGCAAAATGGTATGTGCAACTTAGTACATATGATATTCAGTATGAAGCAAGGACTGCGATCAAGTCACAAGCCCTAGCTGACTTTGTGGCAGATTTCAGTCCCAACCTTCAACCTGAAGTTGAACTCGAAGTCTAACAACTTGAAGGTTCAGACTCTCCTAGATTTTGGACACTTTTTACAGATGGAGCATCAAATATAAGGGGCACATGTTTGGGTATAGTCTTGAGATCCCCCCAAGGAGAACTGATTCCACAAGCTATAGCTTGTGAGTTCAAGGCGACCAATAATGAGGCTGAATATGAAGCCCTCATCATGGGTTTGGTTACTGCTTTAAGTTTGAATATTAAATGTCTCAATGTTTATAGTGATTCCTTATTGTTGGTTAACCACTTCAATGGATCTTATACAGCAAAGCATAGTAGGATGTCAAGTTATCTGCAGCATGTTAAATCCTTGGCTGGACAATTTGAAGAATTAACTTTCCACCAAATCCCAAGGGATGAGAATGCTGAAGCTGATGCATTGGCCAACCTAGGATCAAGTTGCAGGAGCATGCTGAACAATGCCATACCTATAATCCACATCCTGCAACCTGCAATTGATCAATCAGAAACAAACCAAGTTGAAGACCAACCTGATACGTTGGCTAGCTTCTTGAATGAAGAGACATCTTGGACACTGCCCATAATAACATTTCTGCAGGATGGAACAGTGCCACTGTTGGGTTTCGTAGTAACATGCGCAGCGGAATTCAGCATTTAAAATTTAATGAAACCCAAAGCCCATAGATCCATTCATATGATTAAGTCAAATACAATATATGAATACTAGAATACTAACCCTTGATGCCTTTGATTTTGCAACCTTGAATTCGATGGAGGCTTGAAACCTTGATCACAAACATAGTAAGAATCACGAACTTTGAAGATGATAAGTTTCACCCTCTAGCGGTATCCACACCACGAACGAATATCAAGAACACTTGATCTTGGTTGCTAGACCAAAATTGTGAAACACGTTTTCACAATTAATATTAACGATATGGAATTTTATTTGTGTATTATTTTGTTCTTCAATCTAGGATGTCTTAGAACAAAATAAAACCTCTCTCAAACTCTTTGGAAACCCACACAAACATTAGGATTGAGTTGTGGCCGAATTCTGATGTTTATACACAAGTAAGACATATTCCAAATAGGAAACTTGTGTTAAAACCCGTCCAAAATTCGATCCCAAGTAAAATTAGGAATCTGTCCCCAACAGTACTGTGCGGCCGCCCAAACTGAGGCGTGCGGCCGCCCAAATCCCCTGCGGTCGCCCAGCCCTTTTGGGCGGTCGCCCAAACAGCCCAGAAAATCCAATTTTCCAAAATATCCAATATAGTCCTTATTTAGGATTCGTTCTATTGTGTGTGACCCTCTAGGATTATACTAAGTTGGCAATGGGTTCAAACATGAAACCATAAGATATGATTAGGTTCTAGCAAACCGTCATACCTACCCAAATAGTATAACTAGATACAAGTTCGCATTCCTTTTAGAACATGTCATAATCCCTTTGTCCACGATGTCATTGAACACAAGTCATGGTCAACGAGTCAACTTGTATTGTTCAATAGTTTCTCGATTCCGAATATGTTGATAATCCAAATGACATTGATCCAATCAATCCATTTAAGTTTGGCCAAACATTTCATCAACATCATTCCTTCGAGGGGCCCAAGCTTGACATCTCTCCGGAGAGGGACAAATCCATTTGGCTTATTATTCTTCCCTACGTGAATCCAATCATGCCAATCATACCCTTTATAACTACCGTGTTAAGGTAGCGTTTGAATATGTCAAACATAATGTTCATCAAGTGGAAGACTATAATAACTTCATGTCTAAGGATTCAAATGACATAACTAATATGAGATTTATATATGACATCGACCATGACATAAATCTCATACCGCGGGTCATGTCCAGTACCTTGTTCCAAACAAGTACCCATAAATCTAACATGATCATCCCATGATCATTTAGCCTTTATACTAGTGCTATAAGAAGCTCTAGGGATGGAGATTATTATAAGCAAACACGAGCCATAATAATAATCCTATTATCTCTTTATTATCATGATAACTTACAACGTTGGGCACCAACACCAACAATCTCCCACTTATCCTAGGCCCAATTCCCTAGGTATCCAATACCCATGGACCTAAGATGACCATCATGTTTAGCTTTATGGAAGTCCCATTGTTTAGCGTGTCTGTAACGTTATCATTAGTAGGTACTTTGCATATATGTACGTCTCTCTTATCAACGATTTCTCGAACGATAAGAAAACGCCTAAGTATGTGTTTGGATTTAGGATGTGCCCTTGGTTCCTTTTGCTTAATCAATAGCACGACTATTATTGCTAATAAAGTCTATTTGATTAGCAATGCTAGGAACCATCTTAAGTTCACCCATGAACTTCTTAATCCAAACAACTTCCTTTGCAGCATCCAATGCAGCAATATACTTAGATTTTAGTATGTAGAATTAGTGACTGTACTCTGCTTGGAACCATTCCAACTTACAGCTTCACTATTGTTAATAAAACTCAATTGCGATTTTTATCATCTTTGTCAGTTTGGAAGTATACATCTGTGTACCCATATACACCGAGATCATCTTCCATCCCTCCATAGATCATAACAATTCTTTAGTCCTTCTAAAGTACATTTAAGAATTGTTTCATAGCCTTCCACTGATTCTCACCGGTTGTCGGATTGATATCTACTCGTCATGCTCCAAGCATTTAGATATATCCGGCTTAGTACTTATTATGGCATGATGGATCCAATTGCCGAAGCAAAATGGCATCCCATCAGTTTTCTCATGCTCATCATTTGTCTTAGGACATTTGAGTCTTTGCATAGAAAACTCCATGTAACATTGGCAATGGTCCTCTCTTAGAATTTTCATTGCAGAATCTTCTAATGAGTTTGTCAATGTATGTACTTTGGCTTAAACCAATTAGCTTCCTTGATCTATCTCTATAGATCTTAATGCCAAGAACATATGTAGCTTCATCCATATTCTTCATTGCGAAACACTTTCTTAACAAAGTCTTTACAGACTAACGTGTAGGAATGTCGTTTCTAATGAGCAATATGTCATCCACATATATTAAATAAGGAATAGCACTATGCTCCCACTAATCTTCTTGTATATACAAGGTTCATCTTCGTTCTTGATCAAATCAAACTTTTGACTTATCAAAACGGAGATTCCAACTCCCAAAAGCTTGCTTTAATCCATCCAATGGATTTCTGCAACTTACATAATTTATTAGAATTTTCTTTGACTATCAAAACTTTTAGGTTGTATCCAATACATCCTTAAATGAGTTCTTATTAAGGAACGCTTGTTTTGATATCTTTCTGTCAAATTTCATATTCCAAATATGAAGATATGACAATGAGAATTCTAATAAGTTCCTTGCTACCCATGTAAGTTTTCTCCAAGAAAACTTCAATCTTATCCTTTGGTTTTTATACCTTAGGTTAAAATGATCAAGTTCCAAACTTGATTTTCATACATGGATTGCATTTTAGATTTTATGACTCCAAGCCATTAATCTAAATATGGAGAGGATATTGCATCTTTGATATATGGTAAATGCTTCATTCCAAATGAACTTTACCTCAACACTTTCTATTTCGAAATATCCAATATTTCTTGCAATAGATTGTGTCTTATCACATACGCAAGTTATTGTATATCTTTTGAACGGACTTTTCACAACTCCTTGTGAAAACTTGTTCAACTTCCATCATAGGTTAAATACTATTTTCTGGGTCTCGAACCATTCGATATATATTTTACTCCACTGATTCTTTTAGTGATAAACCATTTATCTAAAAAAGTAACATCATAAGTAACAAACTATTTATTTCTTTTGAGTAAAATTTCATCCTCAAGTTTCCTTAGGATATCCCATGAAAATATATATTTATTAGATTTAAATGTGAGTGTGTCCCAGACAACTCTTTCCAAAAAAAAAAAAAAAAGGTCTTACCATCTTAAATCTTTATGAAAGACAAACCCAGTTTTCTTTCACCTTTTAACCTCTCTTGATGGAATTCAGATTAGTATAATCATAGCGGTTTTAAATACAGAACCCCAAAATGAATAATGGAAGATCACTTTGACTTTGTCATCCAACGAACCGTATCCAATAAGGTTCTTATACTCCCACGCAGACATATCATTTAGAATGATATTCTTAGTGAAGTTAATTTGTGAAACCATTTCACAACTTTAATGATGACTGTCAAAATTCTTGGTTTAATTATTCATCATCATGATCCAATCATAATTTTTGAATAGTTTTACCAAGTATAACCAAAATTCTCTTTTAGCATTTCTTCTTAATGCACCATACACATCGAAATGTATTAGGTCAATTAAGACATTAGCCTTTTTACCAATCATAGTAAAAGATGTTTTGATCCAAGTAAATAAGATTTGCATAAATCATGTGATTCCAAATCATATGACTTAAAACTCCGTCCCATGGAATTTTAGATATGTATTTCTCAGTTATTTGATCAAAACAATAATGCATAAAGAATTTTAATTATTTATGTTATAGTCTTTATTACTTTGTTCTTCAAGATTTAGGATATAAGATTTATTTATATGATAACACAATGAAGGAAATCATAATAAATAAAGCACTTTTCTTATTCCAAATAAGAAATTAATATCCTTCATTATCTTATAACAAAATAATGTTTTCTACTTCATCAGTAAAGTCACTTTACAAGTGTTCTACGAACAATGTTGCAAACATTGCATCATTACTGTTTGTAGATAAAACTTTACTATAAGTAGTCTTTCATCTTACTAATTATTCTGGTATCCAATACCCAATAATTAAATTTAGAAAGAATAATTTATAACATAAAATTCTCAAGTGGTAGTCCCACTACCATTCCTTTTATTGATCATCCAGAATTTTGACTACAATTCTAAATGGTCAATCCAATTGCCACATTACCAAATTGCATCAATTTAGAGTTATTATTATAACCATAATTATTTCCTTTAGGTTTGACAACTCTTGTCTTACCTTTTGACTATAATTTTAAATGGTCAATCCAATTGCCATTTTACCAAATTGCATCAATTATAGTTTTAGGTTTTGACAACCCTTGTCTTACCTTTCTTTTGGCATTTGACCCTTTTCCATTATGAACCATGAGCTCTGGAGAACCATTCTCCAATATCTTCATCTTCGCAGTTTCTCAGCATGTTAATGCAACTCGAAGAAATTCTTATTCATTTTAAGCATGTTATAGTCCATCACTAAGTGATCATAACATTTAAACAATGAATCAAGAATGAGATCCATGGCTTGCTCCAATCCAATGGACAACGAAGTTTCTCAAGATTCTCTACGTAGCCTTTATCTTAAGCATGTGAAGTTCCATTTATTGCCCTTTACTCATTTTGCAATGAGTGAATGCAACAATGGTTTTATACCTCTCTTGCTTAGATTGCTCTTTGAAACATGTAACTCAACTCCACGCCTACCTAATAGGCTTCCACAAGTTTCAAACTTTGTTGGAGTTTAAGAGCACATAATCGTGAGCATAAGACAACTCACATTTCTAGAATCATACTCATGATTCTTGTGATTGTCTATCTCTGGCATTGAGTTCTTTAGGAATAGGCCCATCAAGAATGTGCAACACATCTTCTTGCCTTAGAACGATTCTTAGGCTCAGGATCCATTCATGAAGTTTGTACCATTCTTTTGAAGCATTATCCTTATCAAGGATTAATCGCAACGATTCTAGTTGTCATTATCTAAAACTTATGCAAAATTTCCAAAATTTTACAAGTACCAATCTCATTAAAGAGATAAATAATGTATTTTCCAAAAATACTCCCACTAAATTATATAACCTTCTTATACATCCAATGTATAATATAATTTAAATGGGCTAAGATCCAACTTTAATTTAATTTCAAGTACGCTTTGGCGCACCGCTCAAAATTAAATTAATTAGGTAGACAACCCTGTCAATCATATCCCATATGACTCTTAGATCCTTTTCTGAGATTCTTTTAAATTGGGCTAAGATCCAACTTTAATTTAATCTTGAGTCCGCTTTGGCGGACCGCTCAAAATCAAATTAATTAGGTAGACAATTTCTTGTCAATCGTATCCAATATGATTCTTAGTGATCCAATTTCAAATGCATGTTTAATCTCATCTTTGCCTAGGCCCAAAACTGTTTTGACGCCTAATTAAGTCCAACCATTTTAAACGTATAGGAACCATTCAATTTAATGCACCTTGCGGAGGCAAGCCCACATTGAATTAATGAACCTCATCTTGCTCGTACATGAATAAAATTAATGCACCTCGCGGAGGCGAACCCACATCAAAATCACCCATGTATAAACAAGTGTTTTAATCATGGCATGGCAAAAGGAACTTAAAACTTTCTTTGAAGGTTTATCACATATATCATACAACACATTTATGAGCACACAAGATAAACATGTTACGCATCAAGTTTAGCCACTAAATTAATCTCCATTAATTTAAGCATAATATTTATGTATCATTAGTTTCTCTATAATTATGAGGATGAGACTCTTTGAACTTTGGTTATCATCTCCAAATCAAGACAACAAGAAGTGCGGTCGAACTAAGCCATTAGGCAACCACAATCCCGCACTAATTCAAGAAACCAAGAAAGTAGTCCATGTGGCCGAAACTAAGCAATAGATGGTCTCGATGAACGTAGGCCAATTGCATCCACAATTCCACATGGATCTCCAATCTTTGAATCAAGAACTTTGTTTCTCAATTTTAGCAATTATGAACTCTTCATAATTCTAACTTCGTTTTATCTTTGAAACTTTGATTGCGATCAAGTTTGGGAAACACAATCTCGTTAAACGCAGATTAGCCATCCAAACCTTGAACCAATCTTGGAATCACAAGACTAAAACAAATAGGAAAATCAAACCCCAAGATCCACACCCAAACCAACTACCCAAAACCCATTCCAGATCAGCAGGTCTGGCTTGGTTTTGTTACTGGTTCGGTTGGACCTCTCGAAAATTCCAAATTCAGATTTTCACCAAAATCAGAACAGAAACCTGGTACTGTGCGGCCGCCCAGAAGGCACTGTGCGGTCACCCAAAAGTGTGCAGCCGCACACGTGATTCTGTGCGGTCGCCCAAGTTGATCAGAAGGAATTTTTAAGTTTCGAAAATTTGTCTCAAAATTGTTTTTCCCCGATTATTAAAACTTTGATCCAATCAAAAATTAATAATCAAACAATTCAGAATCCAACATAATTTTTAGTGCGATTCAATAGTGCGATTAAAGTTGTAAAACAATAAACCACATAGAATCATATAACACATAAACATCATATAATCCAATATTCATATCATGCTAGGCACATAAACAATTTATATACACATAACATGATCTAGTATTGAAATAATCAACATGAACGGGGCTCGAATACCACTGTTGGGTTTCGCAGTAACATGCGCAGCGGAATTCAGCATTTAAAATTTAATGAAACCCAAAGCCCATAGATCCATTCATATGATTAAGTCAAATACAATATGATGAATACTAGAATACTAACCCTTTATGCCTTTGATTTTCAACCTTGAATTCGATGGAGGCTTGAAACTTGATCACGAACATAGTAAGAATCACGAACTTTGAAAATGATAAGTTTCACCCTCTAGCGGTATCCACACCACGAAAGAATATCAAGAACACTTGATCTTGGTTGCTAAACCAAAATTGTGAAACACGTTTTCACAATTAATATGAACGATATGGAATTTTATTTGTGTATTATTTTGTTCTTCAATCTAGGATGTCTTAGAACAAAATAAAACATCTCTCAAACTCTTTGGAGACCCACACAAACATTAGGGTTGAGTTGTGGCCGAATTCTGATGTTTATACACAAGTAAGACCTATTCCAAATAGGAAACTTGTGTTAAAACCCGTCCAAAATTCGATTCCAAGTCAAATTAGGAATCTATCCCCGACAGTACTGTGCGGCCACCCAAACTGAGGTGTGCGGCCGCCCAAATCCCTGTGCGGTCGCCCAGCCCTTTTGGGCAGTCGCCCCAGCCCAGCCCAAACAGCCCAGAAAATCCAATTTAGTCCTTATTTAGGATTCGTTCTATTGTGTGTGACCCTCTAGGATTATACTAAGTTGGCAATGGGTTCAAACATGAAACCATAAGATATGATTAGGTTCTAGCAAACCGTCATACCTACCCAAATAGTATAACTAGATACAAGTTCGCATTCCTTTTAGAACATGTCATAATCCCTTTGTCCACGATGTCATTGAACACAAGTCATGGTCAACGAGTCAACTTGTATTGTTCAATACTTTCTCGATTCCGAATATGTTGATAATCCAAATGACATTGATCCAATCAATCCATTTGAGTTTGGCCAAACATTTCATCAACATCATTCCTTCGAGGGCCCAAGCTTGACATCTCTCCGAAGAGGGACAAATCCATTTGGCTTATTATTCTTCCCTACGTGAATCCAATCATGCCAATCATACCCTTTATAACTACCGTGTTAAGGTAGCGTTTGAATATGTCAAACATAATGTTCATCAAGTGGAAGACTATAATAACTTCATGTCTAAGGATTCAAATGACATAACTAATATGAGATTTATATATGACATCGACCATGACATAAATCTCATACCGCGGGTCATGTCCAGTACCTTGTTCCAAACAAGTACCCATAAATCTAACATGATCATCCCATGATCATTTAGCCTTTATACTAGTGCTTTAAGAAGCTCTAGGGAGAGATTATTATAAGCAAACACGAGCATAATAATAATCCTATTATCTCTTTATTATCATGATAACTTACAACGTTCACCAAACGTGCCTAGGGCACCAACACCAACAGCCACAAGGTGTAAAAAATGCAAAAGCTTTCAGGATAAAGGTATCTAGATTTATATTAATCGATAATGTACTATTTCGTAAGTCATTTACAGGTCTGTACATGAGGTGTCTAGAGCCACAACAAGCTGAACAAGTCTTAAGAGAGTTACATGAAGGTGAATGTGGTAATCATTCTGGGGGCAAGTCACTATCATCCAAGGCATTGAGAATAGGATATTATTGGCCAACTATGCGCCAGGATGCAATTAATTATGTTCAGAAATATGATGCTTGTCAGAGACATAGCAACATCTTGCACCAACCTGCCGAACCACTTCATCCTATACTATCACCTTGGCCCTTCATGCAGTGGGGAATAGACATCGTTGAAATTTTCCTAAGGCACCTGGGGGTAAAGTATTTATGTTAGCCTTGACTGATTACTTCTCAAAATGGATCGAAGCTGAAGCCTTCGTTCAAGTTAGAGATAAAGAAGTGATTTCATTCTTGAAGAGAAATATCATCAGCAGGTTTGGAGTCCCTTCAGAAATTGTTTGTGATAATGGTTCCCAGTTCATTAGCAAGAAAACTCAAGACTTCTACACAAGGTAGGGAATCAAGCTGATTACTTCTACACCGGTACATCCTCAAGCTAATGGACAAGCAGAATCAAGCAACAAGTTGATTGTGAACAACTTGAAGAAACGTTTAGATCAAAAGAAGGAAGATGGGCTGAAGAGTTGCCACTAGTACTATGGGCAGATAGGACAACTCCTAAGAATGCAACCGGCCAAACTCCCTTCTCCTTGGTTTATGGGACTGAAGCTGTAATTCCAGTAGAATTTTCTATGCCAACAGCTAGATATGGTTTAATAACTCTAGAGGACAACCAGATAATACTTGCAGAAGATCTTGATACTATTGATGAACTAAGAGATTTGGCCCAGATCAGGATGGCGGCCTATCAACAGAGAATTTCCAAGTCTTACAAAACAATGTGCGCATTAGGAGATTTCAAATTGGAGACATGGTGCTCAGAAAAGTTTTTCAGAACACAAGGGAACTGAATGCAGGGAAACTTGCAGCCAAGTGGGAAGGTCCCTACCTTGTTGATGCAGAAGCTGGTAAAGGTGCATATTGGCTCTCCACCTTGGATGGAATTAGAATACCAAGGAGTTGGAATGCAGTCAATCTTAAAGCTTATTACATGTAAGTTGTAGCTTGTCCACTCAAGTCCAAAGATCAGGTATGATTTATTTGAGCTTTATTTCAATTTTGTTATTTCAAATTATTAATCTTTCTTGAACACTTACTGACTTAAGCATCGGAGGGGTGTTAGCCAAGCTAACACCCACCCCTAACATGTGTTTGTTTTGCAAGGCAACTCAAAATTCCAACACAGGTCAATATGTTCAGACGAATTGCCAGAGACAACAACTTGGACTGTTCAAGATAAAATCAGTCAAACTTGCTGACATCATGCTAGATGAAAGCCTAACTCATACAAATGTTCAAGTAAGCATATTAATGTTAAATCTTATGCTTCATTTTCTGAAATTTGTACTAAGGTTTTAAAGGTTTTCACCTTTCAAAGGTTTAAAGATTATACGTCTTTCTTAAAGTTTAAGGTTCATACACTTTCGCCCGTGCACACGTTTTTCACATTTATCTAAATTGTAAGTTGGCCAGTGTATTTATTACATATTGATTACCATCTTGCACTTAGACAAATTGTGAACTCAAGCCATTTACAATTGGTTGTAACATTAACGTGTTACCAAAGACAAAAGTTTAAAAGATTCAAACATCTTTTCATTCCTACTGTTAGCATTAACATGTTACAACTTGCATTTTAGAAGTCAACAAGCTGCATCTCTATTTCTACCTTGCCTATGTTACCAAAATGTAATTCCTGGGAAGTCAATCATTTTTACAACCATGATAACCAAAGAAAGTTCAACAAACTGAACTATTTTAAACTAAACCATTCAAAAGGTCTAACCCATGCTATCACAAGACATGAGTTGACCACAATGCAACATGAAGGTTGTCCAAACAAAAACCATTACATCCTAAATTATCTAATTGTTTACGAGGACATCCCCCTCGTTGATAAAACCAAAAACATAAAAACAATTTTTTTTTAACATCTTACCCTGCAGGACAAACGAAAATAGAAAATTACCTTTCAGGTGGCTCCATCAACCTTCTTCTCCTGGTTCTCGCCAACCTGTTCTCCCTGATCAGCAACGGGTACCTTGGAAGTAACCTCTTCTCCATCAATTGCTTCTCCAGTAATCTTCCTCAAGGATTCATATTCATCATCCAAGTTCCATTCAGAATGCTTGCCAGCCTGGTGTTCTTTGATCATCTGTATCCTCATCTCGAACAAGGACTTGGCAGCATCATTCATACATTGGCTATGCAGGATCTCCATCTCCTTGGAATGATCTTGATTCACCTTCACAAGCCTCAGTTTCATATCTCTAACCTCCTTGTCCTTCTCATCTAATTCATTCTCAGCAGCCTTAGCCCTCTCCTCAGCTTCATACATCTTCTTAAAAGAAGCCTCTGCTTTCTCCTTCCATACTTGAACCTCAGTGACCAGGAGCCCAACCGCCTTCACAACCTGAAAACAAACCTAAGTTATAATCGAAGCTAAACAAGAGTTAAGTCTAAGTTAGACAGAGTCAAAAATTTACCTTCCTCTCATACTTTCTTTCAACCGGCACCGCAGTTTCCACATCTACAATCTCTTTATCCTTCCTCTTCTTGTTCAACTTGTCTTCACCTGCATCCAACTTAGGCACTGGAGGCCTACTACCCTCAACCTTCACCCTACCATGGACCATCGCCATCAAATCCTTAGCACCAAACCCAGATTGAGAACGGGTAACTGCAAGAATTGAGAAAATTAACATCTCAAAGCTACAAAGCTGAGATGCAAGTTGAACTGATAAATACCTGAAGACATCTTGTGAGCACAACCTGAAGCCTCCTGTATATCCTCTGTGTTCTTTTCTTCACCACTTGAGCTTTCTACAGGCTTAACAAACATACGCTTAGCAGGTGGCAGTGCACAAATTTTTTCCACAATTACCAATGTGTCCGCCTTTTTTGGGAACAACTCCTCCAACTTAGTGACTGCAAGATGAAAGAAATGTTATAAACCCATGAAATCCAGCAAAACTTAGAAAAAGAAGCAAAGGCACAACTACCTTTACTATTCCATTCTGAAACCAGACCTTCACCTCCCTCCAGGCTACTTTTCTTAACATAGAAAAATCTATTTTTCCAACCCCTATCTTTATCAACAGATTCTATTACCAAACTATACGCCTTGTTCTTAACCCTAAACCATACCTAGAGTTTCCATGAGCCCTCAAAACATAACAGAAAGCCAACTCCTCTAAACCTACTTCTAAACCAGTCTCCTCGCTTAATCTGCCTAAAGCAATTAGTAGCCTCCAACCAACAGGCATCATTTGGGTATAAGCCAGGCTAGACAGTTCGAAAAAACGAGTAATGATAGGAGGAAAAGGGAATTTCAGACCAAGGGGAAAAGGGTATTCGAAAAAGGCTACCCATTCGTCGGAGACGAAATCAGAAGAAAACAGAGGATTAGGGTCCAAGAATTCAGCATTAGCAGGGAAGTCTTTCTTTAGGGTTACGATATCAGAGGAAGTAAACTGACATCTCTCCTCATCAGGATGAGTGATTAACCCTAGACATCTAAAACCATCAGGAATTTCAGCGGTTTTTCTAGCCCTAACCATTTTAACCCTAGAAATCAAGAAAAAGAAGACGAGAGAAACTCACCAGGAAGAAATTGGGGGAAATCCTTTTTGCTGCGTAAATGAAGAGGACGGGTGAATGAGACGTCTTAAAAGAATAGACGTAGACGGTTCCAGACTCCTAGCCCACTCAAATACCTAGGCCCTAGACTCCTACAAGTTCGCCCCTCACCGTCCACGTTTAAGCTGCCAAAATCAATTTTGACTTTAAATGTTCTCTTTTAAATTCAAAAATTGGGGGCAATTGTTTGGGGATAAAAACTGCACTGTTTTTTCAACATGATGAAGAGTTCTGCTTGCCTTGAATCATCCTGAAGAGTTCTAAGAACATCCTGCATCCTGAACCTACAAGTTGCCGTTATATGACTTACAGGTATATTTGCTTATTAATTGTGTTTTATTTGGATAATGTTTCATCTCCTATTTTTCAGAAACACAAAACAAGTAATGGGACACGACTCACAAAGACCATGTGACCAAATTGTGACTCAAAGACCAAGTATAAGGATGACTCTTATCAAACGGGAATTGACTAACAAACTTCCCGAGAATCATGGCCTTGTTAGCTAGCTTGTTATGATTCCTTTAGTATAAATAGTTCACGCAAATCATGTAATGCACACAACATACTCGGCTATTTACTTTTGAGCAATACTCTTACTTGTTTCATTGTTCTTCACCATTACTAATAAAATTCCGTCTTTGAGGTTTTATGCCGGTGAACAAGTTGTTCAAGGGATTTCCTCGTTAATTATTGTGTCTACTTGTTCTTGATTCCTTTACAATTTCATTCCATAGCACCCAATTTCGTTTCTTGAAGTTAGATTGCAAAATTTGACCAAAACACTCAACCCAATTTTTCCAATAGCATGACACACTGAATCATGATAGTCGACCCTACGTCACAAAGAAACAATTCAAAACTCAAACCAATATAAAAGAAAAAAAAACTCAATGAATAAACAAATCTTTTACACACCTTCAAGCAATACAAAAAACTCCCTTGGCTTCATACAATTAAAACATTTGAAGCTCTTGTTGGGATTGGATCCTAAACTACAAGGAAGAAAAGGAGTCTAAGTCGGGGGAGTTGGTGAGATCAAGAAGGAGTTCAAACCGGAGGAGAACTTCTGGGCGGAGAAGCAGGCGGGCGCCTGGTGGTGACCAGGCGGGCGCTCATTTGGGCAGAAAGGTTGGTCCGCATGGATATTAATTCGAGTGGGCGCCTGGTAAGGGTGAGCGGGCGCCTGGTATGCCGGCTGGGCTGATTTGTTTCCTATTTTGACTCAATCTCTTCTTAATTTGATTTAGATTTCCTTGTACTGCTATATAAGTATAGCCACGACCCAGGACACATTGTAGCAAATTATTAAGGTGTGATTAATAATATATTGTCTTGGAAATTTCCCCGGACGTAGTTCATGTGTTGAACGAACCGGGTAAACAATTCTTGTGTTCTTGTGTGTGTGATTCTTCCATTATTGTGCTTGTGGGTTTGTGTTCTTTATTTAGATTGCAACGGGGTACCACTAAATTCCCAACAACTGGTATCAAGAGATTTGGTTTGGAGGATTCAAAGTTTCATTAGTTGATTAATTTTGAATCACTTTCTTAGGGACTTTGTGAAGCAATCAAGATGAAGAACTCAATCGAGAAATTCAACGGTGTGAATTTCACGTTTTGGAGGACAAGGGTTGAAGATTACCTTTATTGTAAGGATCTTCATAAACCCTTAAGTGAGAAACCCGAAGACATGTCAAAAGGGGATTGGGAGATGTTGGATCGGAAGGCGTTAGGAGCGGTGAGGAGCGCTCTAACCGACGACGTTGCACGGAACGCGATGGAGGCCAAGACAACGGTGGGGTTGCTACAGATGCTGTCAGACATGTATGAGAAGTCGTCTAATATCAATAAGGTTCATTTGATAAAGAGGTTTGCGAATACGAAGATGTCAGAGGGGCAAACAGCAGCGAGTCATATCGGCAGTTTCAAAGGTATGGTGGACTAATTGAAAAGTGTTGATATTACTTTCTCCGATGAAGTGTTAGCATGTTTTCTACTAAAATCGTTGCCTGATAGTTGGGAGGTAACAGTCACAACGATTAGTACGTCGAAAACACCATTAGTGTATACGGAGGTTCGAGATCTCATCCTTCAAGAGGAGTTGAGAAGGAAAGAGAAAAGGGGAGAATCCTCCGCAGATGGGGCTGCATTTAGGGTGGAGAGAAATAGGGGAAGGGGAGGACCGAAAAGGGGAAAAAACCAGTCAAGTGCTACAATTGTGGCACGATGGGTCATATCAGTTATGACTGTCCGGAGAAGGATGGTGATGCACACGTGGTGGATGATGGGGATGTATTAATACTAGGAGAGGAGCAGTCAGGTGAAGATTGGGTGTTGGATTCTGGAGCTTCTTGTCATTCTAGTGGGGATGCAGAAACAATGGAGCGGTATAAAACCGGAGATTTTGGGGTTGTCTATCTTGGTGATGATCAACCTTTGAAGATCAAAGGAAAGGGGGATGTGATGATGAAGACACCTAACAGGGCTGTTTTACAATTGCACGATGTGATGTATATTCCGGACTTGAGAAGGAGGGTGATTTCCGTGGGACAACTTGATGATGAAGGGTATGGTGTGACCTTCATGGGTGGGTCTTGGAAAGTCACAAAAGGAGCTAAGGTGATAGCTCATGGGGTTAAGGAGAATATGTTGTACTCTACCTACAATGTCGAAATTCGCTTGGGTGGGAGCAAGAGGCTAAAGAACCGGCCAATTGGTATAGAAAGGAGAGACATCAAGAAACGGTATGTTAGGGGGGAGAAGGACACAAAGTTGATCAACGCGGTGTGGAAGTCCAAGTGCCCTAACAGAGAGCGTGTTCAGACCAAGAGAAGACAATGCAAGAAACAAGGTGTGTCCATGTTTCAAGGGGAAGCATTGCAAGAAAGGTGGGTCTGGAAGGAGAAGGCGAAGTTAGACTTGCGGAGAGAAATCAAGGTAGAAGCTGATTTGGGGAGGCAAGAACCATCTAACATGGAGGGGTTGAAACGTCACTTGGTTTCAACTCGCCTTAGTACTTGAGCGGGAGGCTCGGTAATGTCATGCCAATATGGGGGGTAAAATGTGTTCAAAGGTGTTCACTCTGTGGTGGGAGTTGATGGGTGTTTCTATGCTTATGAGTTTAGTCTCCAGGTGGGAGATTGTTGGGATTGGATCCTAAACTACAAGGAAGAAAAAGAGTCTAAGTCGGGGGAGTTGGTGAGATCAAGAAGGAGTTCAAACCAGAGGAGAACTTCTGGGCGGAGAAAGACCAGGCGGGCGCTTATTTGGGTAGAAAGGTTGGTCCGCATGGATATTAATTCGATCGGGCGCCTGGTAAGGGGTGAGCGGGTGCCTGGTATGCCGGCTGGGCTGATTTGTTTCCTATTTTGACTCAATCTCTTCTTAATTTGATTTAGATCTTCCTTGTACTGCTATATAAGTATAGCCACGACCCAGGACACATTATAGCAAATTTTTAAGGTGTGATTAATAATATATTGGCTTGGCAATTGCCCCGGACGTAGTTCATGTGTTGAACGAACCGGGTAAACAATTCTTGTGTGTGTGACTCTTCCATTATTGTGCTTGTGGGTTTGTGTTCTTTTTTTAGATTGCAATGGGGTACCACTAAATTCCCAACAGCTCTCTCGAGCATCTTCTTAAGATTACTCTCACAAAATCCATAAAACATTATTAACCTTGTCTTATCGTCAGTCTTACTCAGCTTATTCATGAAGCTCTTATAAGAGGATCACGTGTAATATTTAGTGGTTTGCTACTTTGGCTAGTTAGTGATATGTTACAAGCATCCTTAATTGATTAAGTCAATTATAAAAAGAAAGTTTAGAGAATTATCTAGGGAAATCTTGTATACTAATTTTTTTGGACAATTTTATACAATTGAACAAATAAAAGGAAGTACGGTACAAATGAAATATAGATCCTCAGATGTCAAGATGTTAACACAAGATGTAACAACGAAAGCCATTGGAGGAATTGTCCTCCGGCATAACCTCAGGAGGTTTTGGAAACCTGCCTTAACCAAATATTTTTATTGATAGTGAGTGTCAGTACAATGTTTGAGGGCACATAGACACACACAGAGAGAGAGAGAGAGAGAGAGAGAGAGAGAGAGAGAGAGAGAGTTTACACACAAAGTCCGTGTGTGAAATACAAGTGTTAGGACTCTTTTTTTTACTCAAAAAGAAAATAACAAGATGTCAACTCAGGATGTCAAGATATCAGCTCAAGATGTTAGGATGTCAGCTCAAGATGTCAAAATAAGTCAAGGCTTCAAGGTGTCACTATGTAGCTCAAATTTTCATCCAAAACAATTGCCCCAATATTTTTTGAATTGAATGAATATAGAAAGTCAAAAGATTTCCATAACCGTTGTCACCCACTATTATTCATGAGGCAGTAGATGCAAGTGATGTAAGCTTTAAGGTGTAGGACGTCAACATGATAGATCGGGTTGATCCAGCAACAGAAAACAGAGAGGAAGGCAAAGAAAAGAATAAGGATTAGGATATTTTGGTAATTTCAGAGTCAGTATGCCAGGGTGGTTGTCTTAAAAACAATTTCATTTTAGTTTTTTGGTATTTGTGAGGGGACGTCCTCAAAATTAATTTTTATTTTGTACTTGATGCTGCTCGTCCGTCAAGATGGCTTGACGTTGCATGTCTTTGTTGACATGTTGGTTTGGATGTCTTTTGGAGTCATGTCGTGTGTGTTCGTGTGTATGCCATAGGCACGTTATTTGAACGATTAATGTTATCATTTGCTTTATGCTTTAATAAAGATATTGAATGTTTGATTATTATATCGTTTGCATGTTTATTATAATAATCTCCGTCCCTAGTATTTATGATTAATTACTAGTATAAGTTTAATCGATAAATATATGATGATTATGTGTATATGATACAATTAGACTTATGGGTATTTGTTGGAGAACAAATACTGGATTGACCCGTTATGAGATTTATGTCATGGTCAAATGTCATAATTAAATCTCATATAGTTATATCACTTGAATCTTTAGACCTGAGGTTATTATAGTCTTTCACATGATGAACATTACGTTTGACATATTCAAACGTTACCTTTAAATGGTTAGCTATAAAAGATATGATTGTCATAATCGGAATCATGTAGGGAAGAGTAATAAGCCAAGAAGAGATTTTTTCCTCATCAAGAGAGATGTCAAGCTTGGGCCACTCGATGAATGGTATTGATAAAATGCATGGCCATGCTCAAATGAATTGATTGGATCAATGTCAATTGTATTATCAATACATTCGTGATCGAGAAAGCATTGAACAAAGTAAGTTGACCATTGATCATGGCTTACGTTCAATAGACATCGTGTAACAAAGAGATTGTGATATGTTCTACTTTAGGAAACGTTGGGATTTCAAAGTTATACTATTTGGGTAGTCATAATGGCTTGCTAGAGTTCGCTTATGACTTATGGGTTCTCAATGGATTGGACTCATTGCCAACATAGTATAATCCTATTAGGTCACACATACAGAGGGGATAATTAAAAGGAACAAAAAATGAGGCAGTACAGAACTGGAACCGTACGGCTCCATGAGAGCCATACGGCTTCTTTGGAGCCGTACGGCTGGTGCGGCGTACTGCAGTTTATTTTAAGTTTTTCTTGGTGGACAAAAACTCCTAAACCCTAAAGGATCTTGGAGACCTCTAGTATATATAATATGTACACTCGGGATTAAGTACCATATCATTGATTTGTGAAATCATAAACACTTTCTTAGAGTGAGAAAATACATAAATTATACTAGGGTTCTTAGGTTTGATTATTCTCAATTATTAAACACTAATAATCATAGGGAGCAATTGAAGAATCGTTCTTCACCAAGTTTTTCAATCCGAAGGACCTAGCAGTCAAGTCAAGAAGAGTTTTTGAATCTGTTCGATGTGTGGATCACCGGTAGAGGGTGCTCATCTTAGCATCTAAATCCAAGGTTTCATATTTCGATCTACAAGGGTTAGTTTCTTTCATCGTACATATTATGAATTATTGATCATAACGGATCTAGGCTTTGGGTTTCTTCATGTAATGTCTTCCACTGCGCATGATTGCATGAAACCCAATAGTGTGTCGACATGGTCCGTACTTTGGATGTTCTTTTTCTAACCATATGAAGTTGTTTAATCTTATTCTGTTTATGTTTGTGAGTAACATGCTATGTTACAACCTCTGGATGTTTCTTTACTTCATGACATTAGCAAAGTGTAAGAGGTCTTACAACATATAAAATCTACACATTCGTCCCCTTACAACTTATACTAAGCCAAAAAATTGTACGCCCAGGCAAAGGTGTAAAAACCTTAACATTCGTAGAAAAGATGCAAAAACTTTTAAACCTTATAATGAGGGGGGAACCTTATATCTTGGGTAGTCAACCATGCTCACTTTGCTTCTTAGTTTGACACCTTAAATATTGAATTAACATGATGAGTTTATAACATATTGCAAAATAGAAACATGTTAGAGTTGGGTCTTAGCTCCTCCGATGCTTAAGTCAGTAACTTTTTGATGAGAATAAGCAAAATAAAAAGTGTAAGGTTATGAATGAAAATGACTTTAATAAAACGACATACATGCTTTTTGTAGTTTTTTTAAAACTACAACTTACATGAAGTATTGCTTGAGATTGATTGCATTCCAACTTCTAGGGCCTTTAGTACCATCTAGAGTTGCCAACCAGTATGCACCCTTTCCAGCCTTTAAATCAATAAGGTAGGGTCCTTCCCACTTGGAAGTTAGCTTGTCCTAAAATCTTCTAGCTTTTTTACATGGATTCATGACCACTTCTTTATATTATGATGGGCCTTTCTTCAAGCCCATCCTTAATGCCTCAGTAGCTGTCGATATGTCAAGATTGGGTATGTCTACGGCTTATTTGTTAAACCTGCTCAAATATTCTTTCAATGTTACATTAGTTGTTGAACCACCATATAAAGATCACTTGCCAGTTTCTCCCAAACTATATTACAAGAAAATTGATTGGTAAACATATTAATTAATTGAGCATAAGATCCAATAGAACAAAGAGGTTGGTTTGTTAACCATCTCATGGCTTTACCCGTCAATATGGATCCAAAATCCATGCAAAGACAAGCTTCTTTATATTGTACTAGAATGTGGATGACATTTATCTTTTCCTTATATAATGCTATGTGTTCTAAGGGGTCTGTAGTCGCATCATATTATTTCATGTCAGGCATCATGAACCTCTAATGGATGTCAACATTGGCAATGGCCGGCACAAAGCGAGATTCATTGTAACATGTTAAAGATGCCTAGTGTTGGTAGTGGTGCCCTAGGCACGTTTAATAAACGTTGTAATTGTTATCATTTATTTCATATCAATAAAGAGATGTTTTGATTATTATTGTTGTTCATGTTTACTTATAATAATCTCCGTCCCTAATACTTGTCAAGCACTAGTATAAAGGCTAAATGATTATGGGATGATCATGTTAGATTTATGGGTACTTGTTTGGAACAAGGTACTGGACATGACCCGCCATATGAGATTTATCTCATGGTCCATGTCGTACATATATCTCATATTAGTTATGTCATTCGAATCCTTAGACATGAAGTTGTTATAGTCTTCCACTTGATGAACATTATGTTTGACGTATTCAAACGCTACCTTTAACCGGGTAGTTTTATAAAGTATATGATTGGCATAATCGGATTCACGTAGGGAAGAATAATAAGCTAAATGGATTTGTCCCTCTTCGGAGAGATCTCAAGCTTAAGCCTCTCGTAGGAATGATGTTGATGAAAATATTCGGCCGGACTCAAATGAATTGATTAGATTAATGTCATTTGGATTATCAACATATTCGGAATCGAGAAAGTATTGAACAAAAACAAGTTGACCGTTTGACCATGACTTGTGTTCAATGAGATCGTGGACAAAGGGATTGTGACATATTCCAAAGAATGCGAACTTGTATCTAGTTATGCTATTTGGGTAGGTATGACGGTTTGCTAGAACCTAATCATATCTTATGGATTCATCTTTGAACCATTGCCAACTTAGTATAATCCTAGAGGGTCACACACAATAGAACGAATCCTAAAAGGACTATATTGGAAAATTAAGGCTCTCTGATCCTGGTGTGCGACCGCACAAACCAGGCTGGGCGGCCGCACATGTTTGGGAAACCGCACACCTGATTTTGGGCGGCCGCACAGTGAGTCGGGACAGATTTCCTGATTTAATTAGGAAAAGGATTTTGGACGGGTTTTGACACAAGTTTCCTATTTGGAATAGGTCTAACTTGTATATAAACAGCTAAATTCGGCCAGAACTCACCCCTAGCTTTTATGCAAGTCTCCAAAGAGTTTGAGAGAGTTTTATTTTGTTCTAGACATCCTAGATTGAAGAACAAAATAATACACAAAATAATATTCCATATAGTTCATATTAATTGTGAAAACGTGTTTCACAATTTTGATCTAGCAACCAAGATCAAGTGTTCTTGATATTCGTTCAAGGTGTGGATACCGCTAGAGGGTGAAGCTCATCATCTTCAAAGTTTGTGTTCTTACTTGTTCGTGATTAAAGCTTCAATTTCTCCACCAAGTTCAAAGACCAAATTCAAAGTCATCAAGGGTTAGTTCGTCTAGTATTCATATTGCAAGTATTTGATTTAATCATATGAATGGATCTATGGGCTTTGGGTTTCATAAAATTTTAAATGCTATTTTCCGCTGCGCATGTTACTTGGAAACCCAACACCTAGTGATATGGCAATGTTACACCTAGAATATTCATGACCATCTCTCTTAATTCTTGCAGTTGCCTTACGACTGAGCTGCCAACATTAGGGTTTGTAGAAACATGATTAAGAGTATTATCTGTATTTGGATTAAAACTCCATGTCAATCCTATAGACAGTGTCAGCAATGCTTGTGAAGGTGTCAGCACGGCCTGACTAGGAGTTAGAACCAGGCTGTCGGTTTGTACAATGCTAGCCATTGGTAAGAACCCCGTGGTGGTTAGTACACCTGTTTCCCTATCAAAGATGAGCATCCTTGGATGTATTGGTGAAAGCATTATTGATCCCAAGCTGGAGTTAATAGGTTGAATAATGTTGGAATGAATATTCTGATGTGAGCCAGAAGGACGAGATTGTAAAGTTGAGATATCATGTTGTATCTCGGAGACATTATTGATCAGCATCATAGCGGCATCATTTTGGGTGACCATTTGTTGTCTCAACTGATGTACCATGCTGGTGAGATTACTAGCAATGTCTATTGGGACTTCTGATGATCCCACTGTCGATGTGCGAACATGTACTTGGGTTAGGCTGGTTGTAATGGATGTAGTCATGTTCTGAATTGAAGGATGTTTCCTAGATGTGATTGAGGTTTCCAAAATGTGATTGAGGTTTTCTCTGGTTTTCCCCCTGTTGCGACTTGAATTTCTAATGTAGTTTGACTGCTGGTTTGATTGCTCATCTTAAATTTCTTAAGAAAATAAAAGACCAAAGTTCCCACGGACGATGCCAAATTGATTTGGAAAATTTTCTACAATTGAACAAATACAAGGAATTAGGGTACAAATGGAGTATAGATCCTCAGTTTCAAGATGCTAATACATGATGTAACAAGGAAAGCCCTTGGAGCAATCTTCCTCGGGAGGTTTTGAAACCTGCCTAAACCAAATAATTTTACGGAAAATTGCAATTTAGTTACCTGAGTTTGTCGTCTTGTTTCAATTGGTTATCCAATTTGTGTTTGTTACAATTTGGTTGCTAAATATGTCTTTTTGTTGCAATCAGGTGTAATTTTGGTTAGCCGTCAAAAATCTAACGAAAATGGATGAAAAACACAACAAGTTTCTTTCAAAATTGCAATGATCATCCCTACTATTTAACTAATTTACATTCATGACTTTTTTACTTATTTCCCCAAAAGCTAGGGTAAAAATCACTTTCTTTCACTTTCGTTCTCTACTAGAATCCGGCTGCCCCATGCTCCGACGAGTACTAAAAATCAATTCCATGCCTTTTCCCATTGAGCCACTCTCCCTCCATTTCCATGAACCTCAGAAACTTCAGATGGTTCAGACATGGAAAATCCTAGTTGTGAGAGGGACAATGAGGGCTCACACCGACTGGGTCACCGCAATCACCACCCCAATCGACAATTCTGACATGATCACCACTGCCTCTCGTGACACATCCATCATTGTTTGGTCACCACAATGGAGGACAAGACCAACGGTATTGTTCGCTGCCGTTTAACCGGCCACTACCACTTTGTCCAGGATGATGTTCTCTCTTCAAACGGTCAATTTGCCCTTTCTGGCTAATGGGTCGGCAATCTTCGTCTCTGGGATCTCGCCACTAGCACCACCGCCCGCCGCTTTATCGGCCACACGATGGATGTCCTCTTCATAACCTTCTCGATTGACAACTGTCAGATCATTTCAGCATCACGGGACAAGTCGATAAGCTCTAGAAGACCTCGGGGAGTGCAAGTACACCATCGAGGACGCCGATGGTCATGGCTATTGGGAACTTTAGCAACTGCAAGCTGAGATCAACTTTGGTGGGGCATAATGGGTATGTGAGTGTTGGTATATATGCCCTAGTCACGTTATTTGAACGTATATTTGTTATCGTTTTATTCATTTAATATAGAGATGTTTGATTATTATTATTATTACATGTTTTGTTTATAATAATATCCATCCCTAGTACTTATGAAGCACTAGTATAAGTCTAAATAATCATGGGATGCTTATATTAGACTTATGGGTACTTGTTTGGAACAAGGTACTGGACATGACCCGCTAGATGAGATTTGTGTCATGGTCATTGCATAGATAAATCTCATGGTAGTTATTTCATTTGAATCCTTTGACATGAAGTTATAATAGTCTTCCACTCGATGAACATTATGTTTGACATATTCAAACGCTACCTTTAACCAGGTAGTCATAAAGGATATGATTGTCAAGCTTAGGCCTCTCGTAGAATGATATTGATGAAAGTGTTTGGCCGAACCCAAATGGATTGATGAGATCAAGACATTTGAATCGATCAATATATTCAGAAACGAAAAGCATTGAACAAAGACAAGTTGATTATAGACCATGACTTGTGTTCAATAGACATCGTGGACAAAGGGATTGTGACTTGTACTATAAATGATAAACTTTGGGCTACAAAGTTATACTATTTACATAGTCATAAAAGGTTTGCTAGAATCTAATTATGACTTACAGGATTTAATTGGTAAAACCCGTTCGCAACTTAGTATAATCCTATTGTGTCACACACACAAAACTGATAATTAAAAGGCTGAAAATAAAAGGAATACGAGAATAACGACCGTACGGCGGCCAAGCTGGCGTACGCCTGGCCAGGCACCGTACGGCTCCTATCCCGCACTAGTTTAGTTTTAGGAAACTTCTTGTGTGACAAGAAGTCCTAAACCCTAAAGGAATCAGACCTATCCCAGTATAAATAAGTGTGTCCGGGTTTGAGAGACCTAGTTGATGATTCAAGAAATCACAAAGCTTTCTTAGAGAGAGAATAACACACATATTGAGAGGGATTATTTTATTCCAAAGAGAAAAAGGAGTTCTTCAAGTTTTTCAAGCCTAAGGATCTAGCAATCAAGTCCAATAAGGTGTTCTTGGATCCGTTCAAGTGTGGATCACCAATAGAGGATACTTTGCTTAGTATCCTAGTCCGTGATTGAAGATTTTGAACTACAAGGGTTAGTCTCAATTTATCTTATGCTTTATAAATTATTGTTCTTAATGGAACTAGGCTATGGTTTCTTCATGTTTAATTCCGATATACATGGAGGCTATGAAACCCAACAGTGGTATCAGAGCCCCGTTAATGATCAATAATTTTAAAATTGTCATGCTTGAAAAATTATTTAATTGAATTATTTGATTTGCATGATAATAATAAGATGAATGTGTGATTGAGATTTATATGAGATATAAAAGTTGTATGCATGTTTATGATGGGATATGTGATTATGATATTTATTAGATTCATATGTATAATCGCATGCTTAGATTATCAATTTATAATTTGATTATGCTTGTTGATGATCTTGATCTAATTGATAAATTGAATAAATTGTTTATTGATGTTATTGGTTAGATTTGTTCAAATACGTAATCTGGAAATTCCTGTTTAGATAATCTGATTATGCATGAAATTGGAATTATGGTTGATCGAATTTGTAAAATTTTGAAGAATCTGACAATCTGGGCAGAGGATCCGTACGGCAGCACAGGAGGCGCACGCCTGTCTGCGAGCCGTACGGCTCCTAGTCCGATTCTAGAACCTGTTCTGTTTTCTGGTGTATTCTGGATTTTGTAAAGTGTTTACAGAATTCAGATCTGAGTTGAATCTCTATTTCAGATGGCTGGTTTGTGAAACCGTGTTTCCTGAAAATTGATGTTGACTCAAAACCTAGAATTGAATCTCTGTTTCAAATGGCTGGTTTATGAAACCGTGTTTCTTGAAAATTTATGTCAATTCAAGAAAGTCCAGAAAAATTGTGGGAATTAGAATCTAAAGAAGTTTAGATTGCTAAGGGTCTACAATAAATTGATGATACATGAAAAACGAGACGAAGCGAAAAGATCCATATGGAATTGTGGTTGCATTTGACTTACGTTACTACGAGGTCATGGAATGCTTAGTTCGGCCATATGGACTATTCTAATGAACTCTTGTATTCACGTAGATTCATGTAATTTAGAACTAAGAAAGACTTGCTCGGAATTGTGGTTGCATTTGACTTGCGTTCACGAGGTCATGGTATGCTTAGTTCGGCCAAGCAAAGTTCTCTATTGGTTGCTAAATTAAATAGGTATTCATAATTTATCCCATAAAACTAGTACAATTAAATCACATTAAAAGCTTTAGTTAATTAATAAGATTAGTTAACTTATATGTGTGTTTAACCTTCATGATTAAAACTTAAGTTTTTGTGCCTATCCATGATTAAAACACTTGTGAATATTTGGGTAGTTTTATGTGGGCTCTGCCAAAGCGAGGTACATTAATTCTATTCCATCTATGAGCAAGATGAGGAAAGAGTGATTCCTATACGTTTAAAATGGTTAGACTTAATTAGACTATCAAAAGAGTTTTGTGCCTAAAGCACAAGATGAGATTAAAACATGCTTTTGAAATTAGATTTCTAAAAGAATCTCATAAAAGATCTAAGAATCATATATCATATGATTGACAAGAGTTGTCTACCTAATTAATTTGATTTTGAGCAGTATTGCCAAAGCGGACTTAAAATTAAATTAAAGTTGGATCTTAGCCCATTGAATTATATTATGCATTGTTTGTATAAGAAGGTTATATAATTTAGTGGGAGAATTTATAAAATGCATTAATTATCTCTTTAATTTAAGTTTGTACTTATTAATTGTTAAATTTTGCATAATTGTAGAAAATGACAACAAACACACAATCAATTTCATTGCGAACAATCCTTGAGAAGGAAAAGCTTCAAGAGAGTGCTACTAACTATATGGATTGGATCCGTAGCCTAAGAATTGTTCTAAGGCAAGAAGACAAGTTGTACATTCTTGATGCGCCCATTCCTGAAGAACCCCTTGCTACTACTGCCTCTAGGGCAGACAAGGACGCTCACAAGAAATATAAGAATGATTCTAGAGATGTGAGTTGTCTGATGCTCTCGACCATGTGCGCTAAACTCCAACAAAGTTTGGAACTTTTGGAAGCCTATGAGATAGGCATGGAGTTAAAAGACATGTTCCAAGAGTAGGCAAGACAAGAAAGGTATGACACGATTGTTGCATTCGCATCTTGCAAGATGACTGAAGGGCAACAAGTCAGTCCTCACCTTATTAAGATGAAGGGTTATGTTGAGCATCTTGAGAAACTTGGCTATCCAATCCCGTTGGAGCTAGCCACGGATCTCATTCTTAATTCATTGCCTAAAAGTTATAATCCATTTGTGATGAATTTTAACATGCACTCAATGAATAAGAGTCTCTCCGAGTTGCATAACATGCTCAAAACTGCGGAGAAGAAGATAGTGGAGAAAGGTTCTCCCGTGCTCATGATAAATCATGGAAAGGGAAAAGTGTCAAGGGTAAGGCAAAGGTTGTCAAACCTAAGATTAGCAAGGCAAAGGTTGTCAAGGCTAATGAGGCAAAACCTGATGCACAAAAGGACGTGTTTTCTTCCATGACCATGAGATAGGTCATTGGAAGCGTAATTGCAAGGCCTATATGGAAGAGCAAAAGAAGTAGAAGAGCAGTGGGACTGCATCGACTTCACGTATCTATATGATAGATATACTCCTTTCTACTACTAGTTCCTGGGTATTGGATACCGGATGTGGATCTCACATTTGTTTAAATGTGCAGGCAACTACTTAAGATGGTGAAGTGGACCTACGCGTGGGGAATGGAGCAAGAGTTACTGCATTAGCCGTAGGAACTTATGAAGTTATTTTGCCTACCAAACTAATACTTGTCTTGAACAATTGCTATTATGTACCGGATTTAAGTAGGAATATTATTTCAATTTCTTGTTTGGATAAAGAAGGATTTAAATTTCTTATTGAGAATGAGAAGTTTTCTATTTATTTAAATGATGTGCTTTATGGTATTGCAAATTTATTTAATGGCCTTTATATCCTTGATGTCAAGAATGAAAATAATGTCTATCATATAAATAAGAAATCTAAACCTAATGATGTAAATTATACTTATTTGTGGCATTGTCGTCTCGGTCATATTAATGAGAAGCGTATCTCAAAACATCATAGGGACGGACTTTTAGGATCACATGATTTTTAATCATATGATACTTGTGAGTCGTGTCTTCTTGGAAAAATGACTAAGACACCTTTTACTAAGAGTAGTGAAAGGCCAAGCGATTTATTGGGCCTTATACATACCGATGTATGCGGACCATTTAGTAGCAATGCTAGGGGAGGATTTCAATACTTCATAACATTCACCGATGATTTAAGTAGATATGGATATATCTATTTAATGAAACACAAAAGTGAAGAATTTGAGATATTTAGAATATTTCAAAATGAAGAAAAAAATCAACTTGGCAAAACTATTAAGGCACTTCGATCGGATCGGGGAGGTGAATATTTAAGCCAAGAATTTGATGATCATCTAAAGAATTGTGGAATAGTTTCACAATTAACTCCACCCGGAACACCACAATGGAATGGTGTGTCCGAGAGGAGAAATCGAACTTTATTAGATATGGTTCGATCCATGATGAGTCAAGTTGATCTTCTATTGTCCTTTTGGGGTTAGAAACCGCCGCATTCACACTAAATAGAGTTCCAAGTAAATTGGTTCAAAAGACACCATATGAGATATGGAGTGGAAAGAAACCTTGTGTTTCTTTCATGAAAATTTAAGGTTTTGAAGCTTATGTGAAGAGACTTGTCTCGGATAAACTCACACCTAAATCAGATAAATGTATTTTCGTGGGATATCCTAAGGAAACTAAAGGATATTACTTTTACAACCGCACGGAGAACAAAGTATTTGTTGCTCGTGACGGCACTTTTCTAGAGAAAGAATTTCTTTCCAAAAGAGTTAGTGGGAGTAAAATAAATCTTGAAGAAATTCGAGAACCCGAAATTAACATTGAACCGATGATGGAACAAGAATGAGTCCCACAAGGAGTTGTGAAACCTGTTCAAGATACACAAGTAACTCGCAAATCTAGTAGGATACATTCCGAACCCGAGACATATGGTTTCTTGTAACGGAAAGTAATAATGTGGAAATCATTGAGAATGATGAACCCACTACCTACGAAGAGGCGATGTCATCTCCTGATTCGGATAAGTGGCTTGGAGCCATTACGTACGTCTAGTTGTTGCAAAGACCAATTTTTAGAGAAAGCCAAGGAAAGTACAGTACGAATAGTCGATGGCTTAACCACCAGGCTAAACGTTTCACTATAGTCAACTCCCTCTTGTTGACTAAATCCCTTTGAAACTAATCGGGCTTTGTGACGCTCAATGGATCCATCAGCACGCCGCTTAACTCGATATACCCAATGAGAGCCAATTATATTTTTTGAAGATGGAGGTGGAACCAATGTCCAAGTATTACTCTTATACAATGCTGCCATTTCATTTTTCATTGCCTCTTGCCAATGAGAAAATTTTGCTGCTTGTTTAAACGTGGATGGCTCAAAATTGAGAGAATCATTAGATTCAGCCAGGAAGGTGGGATGAAGTTGGTGAGGGGAAGTACCATATACCAGCTTGTTCACACTTTATATTTTAAAGCAGGTGAAGAAGCGCCTGAGTCTGCCGGTGATGCATCAGAGAAGGTATTATTCACAATGCTCGGAGAAGTATCAGTAGTGGTTGGATGGATGTGTGGGGAGGTAGTGGTCGGAGCAAAATCAGGATGGCTAGCTGGTTCTGTATCTGGTGTAGGAGCAATATGTGGACTGGGATGTAGAGGAATTTGTCTGGGTTGAGGAAGAAGAGTTTAGCACAAGTTTTGAGGCTGGTGTAAATGTAGATGAAATGAGAAGTATCAGTAGTGGTTGGATGGATGTGTGGGGAGGTAGTGGTCGGAGCAAAATCAGGATGGCTAGCTGGTTCTGTGTAGGAGCATATGTGGACTGGGATGTAGAGGAATTTGTCTGGGTTGAGGAAGAAGAGTTTAGCACAAGTTTTGAGGCTGGTGTAAATGTAGATGAAATGGGTTGTTGTGATTTTCTTGGTGCTGCAGGAGTAAGCATATGAGCTTGTTATGCGGTGGTGGTGGCAGGAGCAACGGCTGATGGATGATTTGTTGAAACTGAACTGATAGGCGGTGTCTTGAGAGATGAATTAGATTCTGACTGCAAACAACTGGTTTTGATGTCGGGTAAAAGAAACTCCGTTCATCAAAGAGGACATGCCGGGAGATGTACAACCGGTTGGCAATAGAATCAAAACACCTGTAACCTTTATGAGAAGAGTCATATCCCAAGAAAATGCACTTAGAGGTTTTAGGTAGCAACTTATGGCGATTATAAGGAACCAAATTGGGGAAACAAATGCAACCAAAAACTTCATGAGTCTGTAATCCGGACGCCTTCCCATGAGTTTCTCGTATGGAGAAACATACTTCAATTGTTTCATTGGAAGTCTGTTTATCAAAAACACTGCAGTGGAGAAAGCATCAAGTCAATAATGCAATGGTAAATTTGCATGATGTAGTAAGCAAAGTCAACTGCCTCAATGTGACGATGCTTTCGTTCAACTACGCCATTTTGTTGGGGTGTGTAAGGGCAAGAAATTTGGTGCCGAATACCATGGGTCTGTAAGAACTCAGTGAGTAAGTGACTGGTAAATTCTCCTCCTCCATCTGTTTGAATTGATTTAACTGTATGGACGACCTTTATTTCACGAGACAAGTTGTTTCAATCATGCTTTTAAAATAGACAAAGACTGAAGAGACATCTGATTTGCGACGAAGAGGGAAAATCCAAGTATATCGAGTGCAATCATCCACAATAGACAAGTAAAATCGATAACCATTAGTTGTAGGGACTGGGGATGGACCCCATACATCTAAATGCAACAAGTCTAAACGGAATTTTGCATGAAAATTACGTGCCGCAAAAGGCAAATTACAAGATTTGCCTAGTGGACACGTATGACAAAAACTATGACTCTCTAATGGACCTTGGAGAGGAAGACTTGAGCCTTTAACAACACACTTCAAAATTGGATGTGCTGGATGACCAAGACGAGCATGCCACGTATCAAATTTGTCTTTTCGCCTACAAATGCAAGAGCATTGGAAGATGATAGGGATGGACGGAGGGTATAAAGTTTACCACAGTTACTGCCAGAAAGAATTGTGTCCTTCGTCTTGTTGTCCTTTATACGATAGCCATGAGAGTCAAGTTCAAAAAAGACATCATTATCGTTAGAAAACTGACGAATGGATAACAAATTTTTGCTAATAGAAGGAACACGTAAAATATTTCGAAGATGTAGTGGACGGGAAGAAGAAGAAATTTGTGATTGTGCAACATGGGAAATTGGAAGTTGAACACCATTACCAAACAATTGAATCCTTACCTCTATACGCTGAACTTGTTCAAAGCTGTTCGGAGAAGAGGCGATATGGTGCGTTGCACCAGAATCAAGGCACCAATTAGGATTATAAACTGGACTTGGAGAATACTCAGCGGAGTATGCAGAGTTGTACCGATCTGGACAATCTGGTGCACGGTGAGTAGGCTGATGACACAATTGGCATGTTTGATCAAATCCATATGAGTTTTGGGAAGGAGATGCCTGCCACTTGCGAGAAGTGGGGGTAGGAAGTAATGGTGGGTTGTAGTTGGGGTTGTAACCACGTCCACGACCTCCTTCCATTATTGCGACCCTTGAAAAAAATTTGGCCACGACCTCTAGAAGAATTCTGTTCACGAGCTGGGTAAGAATTTGGTGGGTTAAAGTAATTTTGCTGATTGGTTGAACGATTACTGTCTCAGGCTTGTGAGATGAGGATGTTGTTTTATTTGTTTGAGTGGTTTTGCTGGCAGCAAGCGCAAGAGTGGGTGTGTTGAGAATTTCTTGAGGAGTGTTTCTTCTTGTTGAAGAAGATCAGACAGTTCTTGAACAGTGGTTGTGGGGCGAGTGTTTAAAGAGGTGATGAACTTTTTGTACTCAGCACCAAGGCCATCAAGCACATGGTCAATAAAATCAATATCAGAAATAGGCGAGTTTGCTGTTGCTAATGCAGCAGCAATGGACTTGGATTCTAGAAGATATTCGCTGATTGATTGATCAGGTCTATCCAAAGTGCATTGAGACGATTCCTTAGTGTGCGAATATGAGTTCGAGAAGAGGAAGAGAGTGTTGTTGCAGCAAATCCCAAGCTTCTGGTGTTGTTTCACATGATATGAGACAGTCTGTATGGATTCGTTTGAAGTGGCTCGAATCCAAGTAAGAACGAGGTGGGTGGCATTTGACCAATAAGCAAATCTGGGTTGGGAGTGTTGTCAGCAAGGGTAGGGGGAAAAAGAAGAGGTTCGGAGATGACACGGACAAGGTTATGAGTCTTGAGAATTGATAGGAATTGAGAACGCCATGAGAGAGTTATGATCATTCAAAATGGTGTTCGACATAAGAGACTGGGGGTTGAAGTTGACAGGAAGAGGAGGATATGGAAAGGAGGATGAGCTTTTAGGAGGTAGAAGGAGAATTGTGCTCGTGTGTCACAGAACCCATGGTTTTCAGCTGTAATAAGAGAGTAAAGATAATGGACAGGCCCTATCGACCTGCTCTTGATACCATGAAAGAAAAAAAAGGAGAGAATGAAATGGAAAGGAGAATAAAATGAAAATCCCAGCTTATGGGAGATATGGATTTAGTGATGTATATATACAGAAATGTCTACATAGAAAATATCTAAACAATGAATGTATTCACATGAACAGTGAATGTTTCTATCTTATCCTATGCACATCCAATGAATAAACAACTCTTCGACTGATCTCTTGGACTAATCTCCCTGGACTGATCTGGTGGTGAGTATCCTCTTTCAGATAGTTGTTCAAAATAGCCGTGTCAGATTCCTTCTTTCATCAAACACTTCAACTGTAAAAGCAGCCCCAGTCCTTTCTTATAATTCGTCCGATTCATAAATTCTAAACCCTAGTTCCTTGATGAAATATGTGTGATTTGAGTAATGATTCTGCTTGCAGCGGTGATGACGATGGATTTTTGGACCTAATCCACCTTGGGCATCTTAATTCATTACGAGTTAGTCACCCCTCTCTCAGTTTCCTTGCACAATATTTTCATTTCTGTTTGAAGTACTTGTTCTTTGTTCAAAATTCTCTTCCATCACTTAATTTTTGAGGTGGTTTTTCTCCATAGTTTTGGAGCTTCGACCTGCAAAGCATGTTTATGCTGTAAAGGAAATTGAGTGATGCACATAATTCGTGAGCATAATTTTACTTCAATCGGTTGTGTAGTAAAACAATCTTACCATATTCTGATTAATGTTACGTATACATAATTTTCTTTACATGATCATTTTCCATTCTGTAATGATGCATCTTCCCGTCTATTGGATTATGTTTATTTATCTTGAAGCATCATGTCCATAGTTGATCCTCCCTCTCTAATAGCTTAATGAGTTTGTAACTTAAACATGGTATCATGTAGTGATATTTGTACTTAAAATAAGAGGATGTAACGATGGTTAATTTTGTCAATTTGTTGGTAGAATGTTTTAAACCAAAATATTACTCTTTAATCGAACAGCTCAAATGCAGACCTCTCACCTATTGGGAGATAGTAAAAGCCATTTCCTCTCTAATTCAAACTTTTTTTCTTTCGTAGGGGGAGTCCCGAAAATCAAATGACTCTATCAACCAAGTTTGCTGCTCACTAATCTGTAAAGTATTAACCAAGTTCGCTCCTGCAACAACATTTCTTTTTAATAACAAAAAACTCATGGGTACTACTCCAAAACGCATGAAGTGCTTGAAGAATCAAAAACCTTAGAACTCGAAGACAGGATCAGCAACTTGCCAGAAAGTCTCATCGGCCATATCCTCTAATTTCTTCAACCAAATATGCGGTGGGAACTAGTGCTTTATCAACCATTTGGAAGAAACAATGGACATCAATCCCTAATTTAGACTTCGATGATACGGTGCTCATGAAATCCTCAGTGGAGGAATGATATCCCGTTCAAACGAGTTTCATGGTTTTTGTCTATAAAAATGCTAGTCTTCATAATATAGCCTCATATGTCATTTCCGTCTCAGTGCGTCGATTAAATGATGCTTCACATATTAATTCATGGATATCTGCTGCCCTTTCACGTAATGTTCGAAAGCTCGATTTGTTCTTTTGTGTGGTGCAAAGTCCACTGCCTTCTGAACTTTTTACTTCTAGCACACTCGTGGAACTTAGAGTGGAATCAGTGATCGTTCTCAATATCCCTGCTTTGGTTTATTACCAAGTCTTAAGGCCGTCCATTTTTCACTTTATTAGATTAAGGATGAAGAGTCCCTCAATAAATTACTCTCTAGCTGCCCTGTCCTTGAAGATTTAGCTGTGGTATATTGCAATTGGTGGAATATTTGTATTCTAACTTTCATGTGCTACGCTGAAGAAGTTGAACATAGAGAGTTGCTATGGTTATTACTCTCCGTCCCGCACAAGATTCAACTGATATGCCATGCCTTTTGGACCTTAATTATGCCGGTCATTTAGCAGAGGACTTTGCATTGAAGGGCATGGAATTCATTGTCAAAGCCCGTATCCATATTCCATACTATGGTGTTCTAAAGAAGCAATAGAAGTACTAGCTCAAGGGATCTCTGATGTCAAGTCTTTACATCTCTCTGGCGACTTCTTGGAGGTTAGTTTAATTTGTTTTAGGTTTTTGAACTCTTCACTCCTTTATTACTCGTCTTGACACCCATTCATCTTCTTGCACGCACACATACAATATGAAACAGAAGGAAACTAAAACAAAGATATGTTTTGATCGCATGAATCTGATTCAAAAGCTGGAATGCTCATGTATGTGTTGAAAAAAATTTCTGCCTGCTTTTAATATGTCTAAAAAAGTGACAATGTGATGATCATCCCTTCTGAAAGTGGGCCTTCTATTATTCAGTGTATATGTCCACCTTTCCTTGATGCTGTTACATTAAAACCTACTCCTCCGTCCCAGAGTATATGTCCACCTTTCCTATTTGGCTTCACATGCATGCACCCAAACACACACTAGGTAAAAGAAAATCTTAGTGGCAACGTCTGAAAATGCCTGTTTTGGGCGTACACCTTTTTATTGAAACTTTCTAACTCATTGTTTCTTTTCTTGTATGAAGACTGTAAGCAGTCAAGACTCGATTTCCCACCCTTCTGTAACTTAAGAGCTTGGTGGTTGGCTATATCAGAAATGGATCCTGGAAAATTGCTCCCACAATTACTTGAGAGCTCCCCCAACCTGAAATTTCTCAAATTGAATGATGTGGGTATTTTAATTATTAGTATTTTTTTAATTCTTGTCTTCACATTTAATAGTTACACGTATATTTAGTTTATAATATATATGTCACGGTAAAACTTTCATATCTCGTCTAGGGACCTTACGACAAAGAATGGCTTGCTCGGTTCAAGTGGGTTCCTCCCAAGATTGTGCCTACTTGTTTGTTTCTTCATCTCGAGGAAATACTATTTCATGCATTTGAGGGGATGCTGAAGAGATGATAATGATGACTACTTGTTGATTAATGCCGGAGCTTTGAAAAGTTTACGGTTAAGTTTGCCATGGATACTCAAAAAGAGTTGGAAGTT
>JAOWBW010003125.1:0-40220 GCA_026119855.1 Campanula takesimana | reverse complement strand
AAGAATTCTTCGGATACCACGGGTCCCTTCGTAGAATACCAGTTGTTGATCGGCTTGGAGCTTGGCTGGATCTCACTGATAGTCTCCCTTCTCGTGTCGGTGTCGTAGATGGCATTGACTTGGCACTCATCCATGAGGGCAAGTTCCTCGAACATGGAGGCTAAATCTGTCAATTCTTCCCACACAGTGATCTCTGTCTCAGACTCTATGGGCACTTTCTTCCCCACCATTCACGGGGTGACATGGGAGTTGGTTCCTTTTCGGAATTTGGATCTCACAGTCGGCAAAGATCTCAAGACCGGGCTTTCTGATGCCCTTGCTGGTAACTCATGGCTTAGGAAAGATCATGTACGGAACAGCTTCCCCTTAGCGAACAAAATATCCATTCAACATCTTGCGGTAAGGTCTTAGATTGGGAATCTCATAATGATGGCCTTCCCTACGAGCTCGAGCCTTTTCATCCTTGACGGTGCTCGCTCGTTTTAAGTCGTCTTTGGATGGATCATATCCCAAACCGAACTTATTCTTAACAAAGGGAACCTCAATTGGTTGCATTCTCCCTTGTTGATATTTCCTAGGTCTAAACCAGGGAAGTAGTTCATGTTCCTCATCATGCGGAGGACTTTGCGATTCCAAGGGTCTATGACCCGCTTCCCCTTCTTTGTCAATGGCGTTGATTGAGACGCCGGAGAGGGTAGAGTCTGCTAAACCTGCTGAATTGGTGAATGGGTTCCCCCTTTCTGTGGATAGTGACGTTTTCTGCCATAACGGTCACTATTTCATCCCCATTTCTGAACTTCACACACTGATGGAGAGTCAAAGGGCGTTAGAAGTGTGAGCATGGTTGGGACGCAATGCCTTGGGTTTGTTACCCTTGGAGAGGAGTAACTTGCCCTTTGGCTTTGAGAGCTTCAAAGGCCTCGGTGATAGTCATGCCATGGAGAGGAGTGTAGACACGATCATCTTGAAACTTTTTTGCCTTGTGGTGGAGGAACCCTTTTGTAATTCCTCTTGTCGGTAGTAACGGCATTAACTGAAGCCTCTTTTGTGGAGCTAGAGGCGGCCTTGTAAGGAGGGTAGGAGCACTTTTCTTGATTTCCCTAAGCAACTCATCCATTCGGATCCCCGCCTCATACATTTGAGAGAAATCGGCATAGCACACCCCACTTAGGTGGGTGCGGAGATCAATCTTTAGACACTTAAGAAGGATGTCCATTTGCTCCTTGGTGTTAGGCCTCTCGACAATTTCAGCAAGCTTGTCATTCCACCTTCTAGTGAAGTCAATAAAGGACTCGTTGTCCCTTTGAGTGGTGTTTTCAAGCTCTTTCTAGGTTGGATGGTGGGTGGTGTTGCCTTGGTATTGACTCTTGAAGGCAAGCATGGCGGCGTCCCAATCAAGACGGACTGTGAGCGGGAGAGTAGCATACCAATCCTTTGCCGCCCCCTCGAGAGTAAGGGGGAAGCATTGTGACATAACCTTGGGAGAGACCTTCTTCGGTACCATAACCCAAATGTAAGTCTCGATGTGCGCCATGGGATAAGAGCTTCCCTTGAACTTGCTGATGTCGGGAATTTTGAACTTGTCGGGGAGAGCGGCCATTGTGCTCATGAGAATGGAGGACTGATAAAGGCTCGTGTCGGGACTGTCCCACGGGCGTTGAACGTTGATATTATGTCTGATATAACCAATATGGTGCCATAATTGAATCATCTGTGCTCATGTTCTTGGTGCTTCGGTTCCCCCACTTTCTTGGTACGGGTACTAACATAAGGGCTTTGGAACAGACCCTTAGTCCACTCGGACTCCTCGTTGTTCTCTTTGTCTTTACCACTCAAAAGCTTTGTGAGCTTCTCTTCATTTGCTCTATCTCGGCCTCGTGGGCCTCCCTTTGATTGTCGAGGTGGGATTGCCAAAGATCATCCTTATTTGTTTTGAGCCTCCTTATTAAGAGTGGAGACTTGGTCTTGGAGCACTTGAACCATAGCTGAAAGTTGTTCAAGAGACATGGTGTTGCTGCTGCCAGTCATGGTTGCTGTTGGAGCTGTTGGAGTAATCACTTCACGGACTAACCGATTCGCTAAATCCCTGTAGACTCTGTAAGTACCAATTGAACCTATATTGCAGAAGAGGCCCTTGTCAGTCTTGAGTAACACTTTCGGTCCATGAAGAGGCTTAGAGCACACATTGGGCACAGGACTCAAAACACATAAGAAAAGACTCTTTTTTTTTATAAGTCGGAGGGACGGGGTCCCTCTTTGAGTTTTCTAAGAAAATAATGGAATCATCACACTAGTATATAGACCATCTCGCGGTCCCATCTACTCATCGGATTCCATCACGCTTGTGAATCCTACACATGTCGGGATTAAACTAAATTAACGTAGTAAAGCATACATGCGGGGACGGATTTTTATTTTCGTCCATAATAACCACTTGGGGACGGAGTTCTATTTCGTCCATGATAACCCATCTTGGCATGTATGTTTTGAAGACATATTTTAGGGAAATATCGACACATGAAAACCGACTTCAGTCACGGAGTGTTAGACCTTAACTAGAGTTGTGTTGGCTTGTGCTCAACTAATGAGAGGCTTAAGATCACCCCCGGCATGTAGTCATGAACTACGCACGGGTTGAGGTTTACCGCTTCGAAAGAGTCAAGGTCGGGTGGAGCTTGAAACTTCCTATGACGGGCCTCGACGGGTTTGGGGTTATAAACTTGTGCGACTCGATAGTGAGCAATTTTTAGGAGATTGTGCACGTAGTGTGAGGTCCAACATGTGACAAAGCATTTTTTTTTTTACTTTTTTTTATGAAAGAAAAGCAAATAATCACATAATTACAACTCTCGAATCACCCGTGTGACCGATAAATCCAAACACAAAGAAAACAGTTAAGAGGTCCAAAACAGTCCATGATGCAGGCAACTGTGCCCACACCCCAATCACTCTGCTCTGTTCTGAAACTGTCCCTGTTCTGGAAAACTACCCAGAAGCGTGCGCCTCTGGCCTGTGTTGTGGGAAGCGCACGCCTGGCACAGAGTCTATGGGAGGCGCCCGCTTCTGAGAAAACCTGTCAGAATTTGGACTCAGAGGATTGCCCTGGTCCTGAATATGCATTGTAACCCCTACAGAAATGATTAGTGTAGAAAAAAGAAGAAGAACGTGAAGAACAACAGGAAGCGGGCGACTCTGGTCCTTGATGTGGGCCGCGCGCGCCTTAGGCCAAGAGGCCAAGGCGCACGCTTCCCCATCAGGAACCAGAATGCCCAGAAAATGTAGACTTTGATCAAGAACGCAAGCTTAACCCTCAAACATTCCCAGCGGAGTCGCCACTGTAGATACCCCGGGAAAACCACAACTTGGCTAGAGCGGTGGAAGGATCCTAGGATGTCTATTTGTGTTTTAATTTGGTATAGTCGCCACCTATGTTTTAGAGGAACATAAGAAAAACCTATTGTTTATAGCCTATGTTTGATTACGAAAACAGAGATTCTTGTTTATGAGGTTCGGGGGTTAGGTTACGAGATGGGAAGTACTTAAACACCCATCTCGCCCAACTAAAGTTGGTCTTGCTTGATCAAAATCACATGAATGATAAAATGTTCTTCTTATTCTTGATGAAAAAGGGGGTTTTGAAAGGTGTTTTGGAATGTAGGGAGATAACTCCTTGACTAGCTTCAATGAAGTGAAGTAGCCTTTGGTGTCATGTCCCAAAATGTTTGGGTGATTGCACTTTGATTAAAAATAAAAGAAAGAGAGGAGAGGTGAAGTAGAAGAGATGAGAGGAAAGAATAGTCTTTACCTATACTTCCAAGAACTTCAAAGAGTGACTCTTGAGAAATGCCTTGCAAGTATATTTTGTGTATAGTTTTGTTAGTGATAAAAAATCTTCCTCCATTCAAAGGTGAATTAGAGGTGTTTATATAGGTGAAGAAGGTGAGTTTTTGGTACCAAAACCAAGTCAACAACATCAGTTTCCCGGAAAATCATGTTAAAAGGAGCAAGGGAGGGATTCTTGGACAGAAATCTGTAACTGACGCCCAGGTGCGCGCGCCTCCTGCCTTGGTGGCGGGATGCGCGCGCCTCTGGCCCCAAAGGATGGAAGCGCGTGCCTTGGAGATGGAAAAAATGACAGAATGGACTAGAAAGTCAGCACTGTTATTCAGTTTGGTCTCTGGACTTAACGAAGTCAGTCAAGAACTTAATGGAAGTAACAGAAACTAACGAGAAACACTTGAAATAGGGAGAAACACAAAACCAAATGTGCAATCGGGGTGAGCGGTCCAAGGAGGGGTGTCTACACTTGGTATCAATAATCTTCTTTTGGGGCTTGCTCACGTCAATAACAAAAGGCAACTCATTCTAATGAGTCAAGAGCTGATTTATCTTGGGGCTATGCAAGTCACTCAAAGTTTGGCATCAAAGGCATTCTAGGGGCTTCACAATCAGCCATCCCTTGGAATCTTGGCATCAAAATCATTTGAAGCCCACAATCGACAAATATTTTGGGGCTATACATCAATCTTCGTTGGGCACGACGGCGACAACGGCAGAATTCAACAAGGCAATCCGGACTTCGATCGAACATGACTTGATCTTGGGTTGGCTTCACAAACACACAATGGTTAAAATGGTTCACCCACGAACTAAAAACAACTACAAAAAGATTTTTATTTTTCTTTTTCTTTTTCTTTGTCTTTGTCTCCTTACTTGTGTAAAAAGTATGTGCTTCATTTCACTTTACTCCTAGCTTTTTTCCCAACGTTCTCCATCATTCCTAAACTACGCTGGTCTGATTCTCTTCAAGGGATACGTAGGCAGCCTTTGGCACGACCAACCCATCATCCAGAATGTCATCTCACTAACACTCCATCAAGGTACAAGCGACTCATCTTCATCAAAAGTGTCGACATCCTTCATCAAATCCATGGCATCAGAAATCCATCCCAAATCAAGCACATATATATATGCAAAGCTCATGTATAACAGGTACAAGCACACAGCTCCATGGTAAACCACTAAAATACAACCTCATCAGCAAAGTCTACTCAACAAACTCGCGCCATCGGCAGACGGATCCTCGGATCTCGCCAAGTCTTCTCTCGACTTTAAATGCGGCAGACGGATTATCGGATCTCGCCAGGTCTTCTCTCGACTTTAAATGCGGCAGACGGATCCTCGGATCTCGCCAGGTCTTCTCTCAACTTTAAATGCGGTAGACGGATCCTCAGATCTCACCAGGTCTTATCTCGACTTTAATGCAGCAGACGGATCCTCGGATCTCGCCAGGTCTTCTCTCGACTTTAAATGCGGCAGACGGATCCTTAGATCTCGCCAGGTCTTCTCTCGACTTTAAATGCGGCAGACGGATCCTCGGATCTTGCCAGGTCTTCTCTCGACTTTAAATGTGGCAGACGGATCCTCTGATCTCGCTAGGTCTTCTCTAGACTTTAAATGCGGCATCTCGCCAGGTCTTCTCTAGACTTTAAATGCGGCAGATGGATTCTCGGATCCCGCCAGTCCTCTATCAACAAAAGTCGCTCACACAGGAGCGCATTCATATCCCTTGCAATTTCAATAATTCCTGCTTTTTATCGAGTCTTTATTTTCTTTTGTCGATGTCCTCGGCGGTTGTCTTTCTTTCGTCGACGCGTTTTTCTTTGCAATCCACGTCGCCGAGGGACTCTGTAGACACCCCGCCTTGGACCTCTCACCCCGATTGCATACAGGGAGCGCATTCATATCCCTTGCAATTTCATTAATTCCGGCACTGCCAGTGAGCCGCGCACGCGTCCCGCCCCAAATTCGGACTCGCGCACTTCCCACTTTGGCAGTAACGGATTGCACCATTTTTCCCTCCCTTTTCTTATTTACAACATCTCTTCTTGATACAAAAAGACCTCTTTTTACCTCCACATTCATCCCCCCCCCTAGGCTTGTAACTCACAATCCCATATTCTTAGCCTTTTCTTTTAAACAAAATATTTCTTTTTATTATTATTTGATTTTCTCTTTATTATTTTATTTTCTTTATTTTCTTATTGGTTGAAAGACCATATTTTTCCTCTCTTTTTCACCTATAAAAACATCTTCTTTTTACCTTAGAAAGGGACCCTTGAACTTCAACTTTCTCTACACTTTTACTATGCACAAATTCTCCCAACAAGAGTTTTAGCACAAAACTCTACACAAATTTCCACACAACAATTTCTCTACAACAACTCCATCTCCAAGTTAAAGTTGAAGTTCTTCTTTTTCTAAAGGTACTTTATTCTTCTTCTTCTTCTATTTTATTTGTCTTAGTAATGTATGCAATCCCCATCAATTGGACATGACTAAATGACCACTTTACTACATTAAAATTAAAGTTGGTTAAAGTTATCTCCCTACATTTCAATCTCTAGTTTAATTTACTCTTCTTCTCTTAATGTAATCTTTAGCATGAATTAATCAATAAAACAAGTTTCTTTTATTTTTCTTTTGTAATTCTCCTTTTCTTTACATTATAATTGTTAGCACTTTTCTCATATTAAAATAAGGATATTTAGCATTAGAACACCAATAGTAGCAAGACCCGCGTAAGCGGGGCGAAGTGGGTGTTTAAGTACTTCCCACTCCGTCACCTAACCCCCGAACCCTTCTCTTCCCGAATCTATGGTTTTGTATATAAATTTAGACTAATTATTTAGGTTTTTCTTATGTTCCCTTAATAACATAGGTTGCAGCTCTACAATTAAAACACCAATAGACATCCTAGGATAATTCACCGCTCTAGCCAAGTAGTGGGTTTTTCCGGGGTATCTACAGCATTAAAAATATATTATTGTCATTCCTTGCTTATGAAAATATTTCAGATATACCGGCATGACCAAAAAAATATTCCGAGCAACTTTCATGTTGGGACCGCGGACAACCGAGACATTGGAGCGCGCACGATGGAGCAGTTGCGGAGCGTAAAGCCGGAACCGGAGGACATCATTTTTTGCCAGCCCACACACGTCAAGCCCCATTAACTTTGGCCAAATGGATTTTCAAGAATGGACATGATAGAATTAAATGGCCCAATCAAGTGATGACACATGGAAAGATGTTTCCTCTTTTTCCCAAACATCCCCAAGATTATCCTGAATTCCTAAATGAGACCTTACCTTTTATGGAGGATTATCACTTTAATTCCCATCAAGGCCAGCTGCCTATGGACAGCCCCATCACCTCCACCACCCACTGTATGACCTCTTAGGGGCACATTTGGTCATTTTACAACCTCCCTCCTCCATATTACCACCCCCTCATCCATTCTTACCATACACAATACACATAAGCTACACTCTCTTGCTCTCTCTAGCAACCAAAACCCCCTCAAATCTCAGTCACAAGACCACCACCACACCACCATGACACCACCATAAAACACTCACTAAATACAAGCCCAAACAACTCACTCAAACACCCATTCAATCACAAAGGCAAACACCTTAAGAAAAACACAAAAAAGTCTTCCCTTGGAAGCAAAGGAAGCACAACTTAGGTAATTTCTTTATCTTGTAATCTCTCTAAATGTAAGATGTAGTTGATCATGTAACTTGTTAAGAGGTCTAGCCACTTTGTTAGGCTAGACCTCCATTTGATGTCCAAAAGATACAATGTTGATGTTCTTGTTGTTCTTCTTTCTAAATGATGATATACCATGATTAAATACTCAAATGGTTGTTGTTTTGTGTTGTTAACATGTAGATCTATGTATTTCCAAAGTTTCATGTTCATACCATCTCATTTGAGTGAGTTTTCATGAGTGTTTTCATGCCATTTGTAGTTTTCCAGCATACTGTCCATCTGTACCTTTCTGACTTGTTGCTCCATTTATGTATAGAAAACGTGGTTTTTGGTATTAGACCCCAAAATATGGTTTGTTCTAGACAAACAGAGGAAAATGAGCATGTAAATAGTATATTTTTCCCATGAGCAAAGATAGCTCTTTATATTTATTGTTTAGACTCTTGATCTGCAGATCTGTGCATGTTCATCTCTGACATGAGCATGTAAATAGTATGATGAAGAAGGGGCATGAGAGGAAATGGGTAAAGAAGTGGTGAGATGGTTATGGTGGTTGCTAGGTGGTGGTCATGGTGGTTACAGGTGGTGGTTATGATGGTTGTAGGTGGTGGGGATGGAAGCTTAAAAGAGGGAAAATGTAATAATGGAGTAGGGAATCATGTGGCGGTGTTTGGCCGGTGTTTGGCATGGCTCTAGGCGGTGCGGTGGTGTGATGTCCGGTGGTAGTAATGGTGGAGAGAATGGTGATGATAATTTGGTTGAAATTTAAAATTTGTATTTTGAATTTCATTAACAAATTTGACTGTACTCAAATTTTATATTTGAACAGTTTTTAGGTAAATGATTAGTGCTTAATCATAAATGTTAAATCTCTTAATTCAATTTCATTATCACTTTTCACAATATAATACTATTATTCCTTAATCCTCGTGTCGGGAGAGAAAATCCTAATTCGGATGGGACAGAGGGAGTAATGCTTATACGAACTGGTCTATCAAACGAGCCAAAAAAAAGTTAATAGCCAAATAAAAATTATTTTCGGAAGGAGAGAGTAAAATTAAGAAGTAATAAAAAAGAAAATAAAATATTTAATTTTTCATTTTGTCTTGAAAGAAAATGATTATTTATATAAGATAAAATATATAAATAGTGAATGCTCGAAAAGAAAATTTATTGGTTTAACAAAATCAATAAATAGTTTTTTTAAACAAAAAATTCAAAATTTGGTAAATTTAATAAATTTGATGAAAGTAATGATAATCAAATTATATTGTATGCTTCTATTTAATATTTTGATAATTGTTTTTAGCTCAAATAAAATTTTTGATAATTGTTTTGATTTCAGCCCTGTTAAGTTTGGAATTTTCATTAAGCCCCTTAAATGAAATATCAACTTCAAACTACCCAATTCCGTTAGTCACGTGCATGTCACATGCTTTTTAACTGAGTTTTTAACAGATTCCGTCAAAAAGACCCTAACTGGCGAAAATGAATTACCTCAAGACCTGATTTGACAATAAAAAACATATCAGGGTTCGCTTGAAAGGGTGGTATGGTACTTCTGGTCTAAATTGCAATTAACTCCATTAAAAAAGGTAAGGCACGTTATTCTTAAGACAAAAACTTAGGTCAGAACATGGAAAACCCGTCTCATGGTAGAGATGTTTTTTTACCCGCCCGACCAGCAAACCGGCTCCATGACCCATGGGGCGACCCTGCCACGTGGCAGCCTCTCATAGGCCTTTTTTTTATATATATATATATATTATTTTTTTGGGTTTTTTTTGGTTTGTCAAAAGTAATAGTTACTATAACTAAATGTAACAAACGTGTTACTTATCTCTATTACAATAGAAGGCGAGAATAACCGCTTTACAAAGAGCGGCCGCGATTAATCCTCAACTATCACATCGGACGGTCATGAATTGAGTGGAAGTTGGCGACGGTTGTTGAATGCTCATCTGGGTGGCAGTTTCTTCTCCCACTTTCATGTATTTTTCTCTCACACATTTTGTTTCACCCCTTCCCTTCCACGACCTCTCCCTTTTTCAAACCGTCACTAACACACACCACACACACTCTATTCCATAAACTATTGGAGGATAATTTTGTTATTTTGTTGAATCGTATATTTACTCATAGAATGAGGACTACATTGGTTGAAAGTTTTAGCAATAATTGTCTGATGAGTCAATTCAGTGTGTGTAAAAGAAGACATATTTCATACTTTCATATTGTATATACCGTCATCTAGATTTACTGTTACCGTTCCACCGGCACGGACACGACGACTAGTATGTAACAGTTTGTATACATAAAAGTAATACATATATACAGAAAAGTAACAGTGTTTTTTTCTATGTTTTCTTCGTTTGCCAAAAGTAATACTTATTACAACTAAAATGTAACGAACGTGTTACTTATATGTAACAGTGTTTATACATTATTTGTAACACATATGTATAGAAAAGTAATAGTATATCTATATGTTTTCAAATAATAAGTTACAATGGGTTCAATTTATCATGATACATGTAAAAGTATTACATTATTTATAGAAATCTGTTACAATTTCATCTACTAAAGTGTTACATTTACTTGTACAAATAATTACATTCATGTATATAAGTTGTTATTTTTCGAATGTTACTTTCTTTTAAAAAATAAAATAAAAAGTACACAATATTTTATATTTTTGCAAAACCACTACTACATTTCAATATAAATGATTATATTTAGATATTGTTTGAGTTACATGTAATTATAGTTAGTATTACATTTAAAAAAATGGGTAAAATGAGCTTTTGTTTTTGTAAAACAGGTGTTACGTTTACTTATGAACAATGTTACTTTATATGTATACAGTCATTACATTAAGTTATGGTAACTATTACTTTTGGTAAACGACGGAAAAGCCCGAAAAAAAATATAAAAACTCAAAAAAGCAAAATAATAATAATAATAATAATAATAATAATAATAATAATAATAATAATAATAAATAAATAAATAAAATTTGGCCAATGGGTGGCTGCCACGTGGCAGGTTATGCACCATGGGTCATGGATCCGGGTCAAAAAAACCGTCTCATAGAAGAGACGGGTCATAGTGTTCTCATGGGAGACTAGCTCAAATCATCATGACAAAAACTTAGGTGAGAACATGAAAAACTCGTCTCATGGTAGAGACGGGTTTTTTGACCCGCCCGACCTGACCCACGAACCAGCTCCATGACCCATGTGGCGACCCTGCCACGTGGCATCCTCTCATAGGCCTCTTTTTTTTTTTTTTTTTTTTTAGCTTTTTTAGAATTTTATATATTTTTTTTTCAGTTTGTCAAAAGTAATAGTTACTATAACTAAATGTAACAAACGTGTTACTTATATGTAACAGTTTGTATACATAAAAGTAATACATATATACAGAAAAGTAACAGTGTTTTTTTCTATGTTTTCTTTGTCTGCCAAAAGTAATATTTATTACAACTAAAATGTAACGAACGTGTTACTTATATATAACAGTGTTTATACATAATTTGTAGCACATATGTATAGAAAAGTAATAGTATATCTATATGTTTTCAAATAATAAGTTACATGGGTTCAATTTATCATGATACATGTAAAAGTATTACATTATCTATAGAAATCTGTTACAATTTCATCTACTAAAGTGTTACATTTACTTGTACAAATAATTACATTCATGTATATAAGTTGTTATTTTTCAAATGTTACTTTCTTTTAAAAAATAAAATCAAAAATACACAATGTTTTATATTTTTGCAAAACCACTATTACATTTCAGTATAAATGATAATTACATTTAGATATTGTTTGGGTTACATGTAATTATAGTTAGTATTACATTTGAAAAAAATGGGAAAAACGAGCTTTTGTTTTTGTAAAACAGATGTTATGTTTACTTATGAACAATGATATTTTATACGTATACAGTCATTACATTAAGTTATGGTAACTATTACTTTTGGTAAACAACGGAAAAGTCGGAAAAAAAATATAAAAACTAAAAAAAAAAGCAAAAAAATAAAAATAAATTTTTTTTGGGCCAATGGGTGGCTGCCACGTGGCAGGTTATGCCCCATGGGTCATGGATCCGGGTCAAAAAAACTCGTCTCATAGAAAAGACGGGTCATAGTGTTCTTATGGGAGACTACCTCTATTCTTAATAGACAAAGACTCATGTGAGATGTCTCACATGGTGAGACAGATCCCCATTGGTCAAACCCATAACCCGCCCAAGCTTCTCCCTTCTCCTCCCAGCGAGCGACACGTGGCACAGATTTAAAAAAAAAAAAAAAAAACTCCCATAATTTTAAAATGCAATATCTTGTGATTTTGAAGTCAAAAAAAATCTAAAAATACCGGTGTGTTCGTCTCGACGAGACGAATAAAACTAGATAGGTCATGATATGGTTTGATTTTTTTTTATTTAAAAAAATGTTTTTTAACACACAAAAAAAATTGGGCTGCTCGTCTCCTGAGATGTAACACGTTCTTATGAAGAAAGTAACAGTTTGGTCTTAAAAAAAAAATAACACTTTATTGTAAGATGTAACAACAGTTTTGCAAATAATATAAATAGTTTTTGTGATTAGAAAAAGTAATAATTGAAGTGTAATACAGTGCATATATGATTGTAATATGTTATATATATTAATGTAACAGTTTTATAGGTTAAATGTTACATTTTTTTTTTTTTAAAAAAAAGAGTAAAAAATTATGTATATAATCGGTTTTGGATTTCAATTGAATGTAAAACCCTAGAAAAATGTTACAATTGAGGAAAAAAAGGTTACATTCATTTATTATTATATGAAAACATTAGTTTGGTTGTCAATCTTATGATATCTTTAAAAAAAAACATACTTTTTAACACACAAAAAAAAAAAAAAAAAAAATTGAACTGCTCGTCGCTTAAAATGTAACACGTTTTTATGAAAAAAGTAACAGTTCAGTCTTAAAAAATAACAGTTTTATTGTAAAATGTAACAGCAGTTTTGCAAAAAAAATAAATAATTTGATAGTTTTTTTGCTAGAAAAAAGTAACATTGACATGCAACATAGTGCATACTCCCGTTGACCAAACATTTAATGTCAATCTAACAACCTGTTGACCAAAAAAATAAATAATTTGATAGTTTTTTTGCTAGAAAAAGGTAACATTGATAAATTAAATGATTATTTATCAATTACAATTTTTAGAATTTCATTAGGATGATTAGATTGACATTAAATGTTTGGTCAAAGTTTACTCCCGGTGACCAAAAGTAAACAGACTAAAAAGACGGAGGGAGTATATGATATAATTTTTTATATAGATGAATGTAACATTTTTGTAGAGTAAATGTTGCTTTTTTTTTAAAAAAAATAAATAATAATTTTCCACTAATGAAATAGTTTGTTCTATAGATGAATGTAACCAATGTAACACTTACAATAATAAAAAAAAAAAATGTGATATTTTCTTTTCAAATGTAACACTTTCTTTTGAAATGTAACCATAATTTTGCATAAATGGATTTAAATGTAACACTTTCTTTTGAAATGTAACCATAATTTTGCAAAAATGGATTAAAGATAACATGAGATTGACAACAAAACTAATGTTACATTTTATAATTGAAATGCAACCGATTTTATACATGAATTCTTACTCTCCATTTTTACAGAAAAAAAGTAACTTTGACTCTATAAAACTATTACATTCATCTATATAGCTAATTACAATTATATATACATTTTGTTACACTTCAATTATTACTTTTTATAACCACAAAAAACTATAAAATTATTTTAAATTTATGTTAAACTGCTGTTACATCTTACAATAAAGTGTTACCTTTTAAAGAGTAAACTGTTACTTTTTTCATAAGAACGTGTTACATTTTGGTTGACGAATAGAGCAATTTTTTTCTTTGTTAAAAAACAAGTTTTCAAAAAAAAAAAATTCAAACCATATCACGACCTATCTAGTTTTATTCGTCTCGTCGAGACGAACGCAACGGTATTTTAAAAAAAAAAAAATAAAACCGACTTCAAAATCACATGATATTGCATTTTTAAGTTGTTGGGGTTTTTTTTTTTCAAAAAGCGTGTGGCGTGCTGTGGTGCGCGTGCGTCAGACATGGCGGGTGAGTCCGACATGTGGCAGCTTGTGAAGAGATGGGTCATAATGGGCTGGGCGGGCAAGTGGGTGGGGCGGGGCGACCCATGGATCTCACGTTGTGAGACGGTCTCACAGGAGTCCACCCCTTATGCTAAAAAGTATCATTTTCCTAACTTTTCAACTTTTACTTTTTTAAGCAATATATGAGTTGTACCTTACTTTTATGCTTTTAACTTATAAGCGGAAAAACACTATGTTTAACACTTATTTTAAGCCAAAATTCGAAAGCCTCTCTAAATACAGTAAGTTAACACAAACAAGCACTCTATCCCAAATGGGGTAAATTTCAACAAATTACACTATACCTCCAAATGTTTATAAATTTTGCACTAGTAAATTTTTATTTTAAAAAAATAAATGGGGGCAACTGCCCCCTTTGAGCCCAAGGTAGCTCCGCACTGCCCCCTCTCCAAAACCCCAATTCCTTGTAAGGGTAGGTTGGACCAAGCTCTGTTATACTTGGAAATCATATATTTGGTCATTCCATGAACTACAAAGAAAGATGGTTCAGCTACTTGTCAGAACTAATAAGGCTCCAGTTTGGGAAAGAATTGAATAAGTCATTCTTCACTAACCTTTTAGGCCGAAATACATTATACCCAAAGTATCCACCGAGTCAGTTTGTACCCTCGTTTGGAAAGTCGGTCTGTTTGCTACCCAAACTTTCAAATCGTCCCACTTTGCACCCTAGCACTAACGAACGTTAAAAAAATTAACAAAAAGTTAAAAAGTAAACAAAATGCTATAAAAGTTAACTGATTATGTCATTTTGAGGGTCAAGTGAGTGCTATTTTAGTTATTCTCTTTTTAACTTTCATTCAATTTTATTTTCACATTATTATAAAAAATTATTATATCTATTTATTAAAGAAATAATTTTTTTTAATAATATAATAAAAAAAATTAAAATAAGAAATTTAGTTTAATAATTAAAAAAATTAATCTATTATTATCATCATCTTGAGTAAAAAAAAATCTAATGTTATATATTTTTTATTGAATAAAAAGGCCAAAATGTGTTTAGCCCACACCCACCCCCTCAAAAAAAAATATCCACCAATAAATAAATAAATACATTCTTTATTCAATAAACAAATATAAAAGAATTATAATTATTGTATTTTCTAACTCAAGATGATGATAATAATATATTAAAAAAATTGAAATTTGATATTTTTATGACATTAAACTTCTTATTTTTATTTTTTAAAATAATTTTATAATGGTCATAATATTTTATATATCTTCAATAATAAAATATAATTGAAAGAAAATTAAAAATTAAAATGAGAATGAGAATGACTAAAATAGCCCTCACTTGTGCAAATGACCTAATCTATTAACTTTTATAACATTCTGTTAATTTTCTAACTTTCTGTTAATTCTTTTAACGTTCGTTAGTGCTAGGGTGCAAAGTGGGACGATTTGATAGTTAGGGTACCAAACAGACCGACTTTTCAAACGAGGGTGGAAAGTGGGAATCGGTGGATACTTTAGGGAGGGGGGCCCTGTATGATGGATAGAACAAATCAAATGCATGAGAGAACGAGAGAACCGATACAAACCAATACAATGGTTCTCACGATTGGTGAGAAATAAAAGAAAAAAAAGATCACAACCTCACTGTAACTTTTACATCATAAGTACATTAATTTGCGTAAATATATCTCTCGTCTATATGTTGCATCAGTCATACCCAGAAAACCATGGAGATAGTTCGGGTTCCCCTTGTTCCTCAGCAAAAGGCTCAAACGCCTCTCTCCATTTCTCATCTTGACCTCCATCGTATTTGGGCATGTCAGGGCTATCATAAACAGGAGGAGGAGATGCCACCGCCTCCTCTTGAGGTACACGGGTCTCTGCAAGTAACTGATGCAAAGTAGTCACCTCATTTTCATGCTTCCTCTTCAGTTTATTAATCTGCTTCTGAGCCTTCTCAGTTTCTTCCTCAGCCACTGCAGCTTGCATCTGCATGCAATTTTGGAAGAATAATTGAGGCAAGATTCTTGCTACTACAACCATTACATAAATACCGAAAAAATACTCTACCTATTCCATTATGAATTTGACAATAATTCTGGAGAAATTTCTAAACTTTTTGAGCTTAACAAGCACGTTTTAACTACCTAGCAAGAATGTGCGTCGTTTAACTTCCCTGTGCACTAGACTCTTTAATGTACTATTTTTATTTATGATTTACATTCAATTTTAGAATCCCAAGCCAAACAATTGAGACAAGGGCTGAGGAATGTTTACTTTTTTTTCTTTCAGAACAAGATTAAAAATAAAATATAAAAAAAATCATTTAAATGAAACAAGCACAGAGAGAGGTTCTAGTTTATGTACAAATGTCTTAAAGCCAAGCACCTTCAAGTTATGTTAAGCAAGCCTTACTTACCAACAACAGTGCTCAGAAAATAAACACAGTTTAGCAGCTAACTACCTCAAGCTCAAAGCAGAATCGTGTAGCAAACATTTCAAAATGATGATATATAAAAATATTTACTGAAGGTTTTATACGTACTTGCATGAAGGGGAAGTTTCTTATATAAATGTCGCACTTTCCATTTTGGTTTGTCCCTAAATGAATGTCACATTTCCAAAAATAGGAGTATATAAAGTTGGTGATCTCGCTATAATGGCTTTTCTCCCACACAGACAACTACTACATTTTCTTAAAAGCTTGAAATTGTTGGTAAATCCCAGTTGTTTTTCCCAATGCCTTGCTTTATTTAGACTCTTGGTATTCCAGTTTTGTGGTGTTCAAGGTCTAAATTGCTAAGTCAAGCACTTTATACATGGACATCAATTTTTTTATGTATGTATGAAGAAGGTTCATTGAAATGCAACACACGGACGCTTGATTACCACCACATACTGGGGGCAATTTAGCGAAACAAAAAACTCAATAATGCTGACTTGTCAACTATAATATTTTTTAGGGGATGGAGGGAGTAGTAAAAAGTGCAGTATCAGTGTTAGAATGTAAAATATAGACGAGCAGAGGAAAGCTGACCTGGGCAGAAGCAGCAGCTTCTTCTGCTTCATTAAGTCGCACTAATAGTTCGCCAGCAGCCTGTACAGCTTCAGCAGTATCTCTCAATTGGGCTTGTAGCCCCTTAATCTCATCCCTATAATGCTGTCTCTCTTTTTCTCTTTCCCCTTTTAGTGCTGAAATTTCTGCTGCAAGGGTATTAATAAATTTCGATTCAGCCCCTCTAACACCTGCTCTTTTAGCTTCTTTCTTAACATCCTCCACACCATCTTGAAACCTTCTCTGCCTTGCCAATATCTGAATATGCTTATCCTCAAGATCAGCATATTGTTCAATCATACGTGCATGCCCTTCCATGGCCCTTTGCATTGCCTCCTTTAGCTCTTCTGAGCACTTCTTCTCCATGTCAAGTTCCTGTTTTTGCTTTTCAGAAAGAGATCGACTAGCTTCAACTTCATATTTTAATTCTTCTGCAAGAGATATCCACTTGCTTTCTGCTTCAGTCCATCGAACTCTTTCCTGTTCAAATCTCTGCTCAGCACTGTCCTCAGTTGATTCCGGGATTGGGTCACATGAATAGGTCAATAGTGGGACCGTATTACGTTTTCTTGTTGACTTGGGTGAAGAATCTATATAATCCTTTAGTTGGCCCCTCAAGTCTTGAATCTCTTCTAACAACACATCTCTCTCACCCATATCAAAGAAGTTCCGGTAATGTTCCAGTTCATCTTGAACTCGTTTCAACTCTATCTTAGTCCTCAATATTTCAGGATGGTTCTCATATTTCTCCTTCAAAATCTGTTATATTGCGGAAATAATTAATGAAAGTCACCAACTCCATGAAAGCAATTAAAATGGCTGGTCAAAGAAGAAATAGCATGCATACCTCATTCTCATTTATCACAATAGCTAACCCATCATCTATGAACTCATCCTTTGACATTATACCATCTATCAAGCTCTCAAGGCGAACAATTTTATCTTCCCGCGTTTCCCCAATTATGGCATTGCATTCTCTCTCATGTTTGTACTGTTGGACCTGGTATGAATGTCCAAAAATAGGTTTAGAAGAATGAAATGGGTTTTTTGCATTAGCAGTTAGCAGTTCAAACTGACATACCAAACGATTAAGGTACATAATTTCAGAAGCTTGCTTTGTACAGAACTCTTCTAATGCCATCTCTCTCCTTATAGCTCCTGCCAAAACCTTTTCAACTGCCTGTAGAACAACAAAAATGTATAAGGTACACAGCCAAATGTAACTACAGTAATACAATTATGGACGCACAAAATTCCTAGTAGACATACTTTTGGAACAAGCTTCTTGGATTTTTCCGCTGACTGTGGCCCATCAATAGGTACTAATTGCAAATTTGAACTATTATTTCCATCCTTTAACTCTTGAGAAGTTATGCCCTTACAATTGCTGCACAAAACCACCTCAGTTTCTGGTTCCAAGAAGTCGTTCTCTTGAAGAAGAGTTTGGACTCCGACATCAACTTTTTGAGTTAATATTGGCTTGATTTCCACAGGTTTATAAGAAAACCTGAAAGTTGACCTTCTCAAAGCTGAACTCTTGCGATGATTGTCAAGAATTTCAAGACCACGATGGAGACTAGCGGCTAAATGTTCAGTTTGCTTAAAGACACATTTACTCGTTCCAGTTGACCGAGCATCCAAACAGATGCTCTTTGAGGGTGTGGGAAACGTATCATTAGCAACGTCAGCGAAAACATTGCTTTTTGTCACATCTTTCTGACAACTCAAACTTTTCATGCTTGTGCTGACAACTCTAGGTGAAATGCTTGGAGTGGGAGACTTAACAAGTGGGGATACTTCACATCGAACAATGTAAAGGTTAGGAGCATTGTGATCCCCAGAAACAGCTGGAGAATTAGTTGCTTTAACAGTATCTTCTACAGAAACATTCTGTTCTGCTTCTGATGAGGGGCAAATCTGACATTCAGGCACTGCTCTATGCAGCAATCTACTGTCCTCATTTCCCTTGGTTGGAGTAGAAGGATCTTCTTCCATATTAACATCTATGTCTTCTGCAATACAAGTGCTTACACACATGTTTAACTGAGGATCTCTGCTTTCTTCTTCAGGCGGAAAAGTTTGTGAACCGAATTGTACAGTTTCAGGCTTGTCCTTGTTTTCTTCACTAGCTGCTAACAACATTCCAACTTGGTCAATTGCTTCAACTATTTCCATTTCTTCATCGCCATCATTATCTGCATGAGGTAGCATCATCGGACGGTTGAGGCTAAATTTCAAAAGACTCAAGCTTCGACGAGCATTCCACACTGTTGAATAGCCTCCACTCGGGTCTGTTTGGTTGCCGTTTGCTTTAACCCTTACCAGCTCATCCTGCCATTAATTTCCCGTCAGTTACTGTATCCCGATAATTATACGGTATGGGACAATAAAAAATATACTTCCTCCGTCCCGGTATATAATTCAAAAACATTTGCAGGCAAAAGAATTAAGGAGGGTCCTTTTTATTATAAAATAAAAAATATAGATACTGGGGTAAGGTGTTGTATGGGAAGTGGGGTAGGAAATAATAAGAGGGTAGTGGTAGGTGTGAGTATGACATGTGGGGTCCAGTGTATAAAGAAGTATTATAAAGTTCCTTTTTCAGATTTTGAAGTAATAAATGATACACACAGAATAAATGTTTTTGATATAAGGTGGGACGGAGGGAGTATGGTATATATAGAAAGGCAACACCCTTACCTTTAGTTGCCGTATCACTTCACGCAAGACATTGACATCATCCTGCATTTCCTCATTGACAACAGCCTTATTCTTGATAGCCTTTGCACGCTGGGCAAATCTCAGTGTACTGAGAGTCTCATTCTTGCAGCTGCATCATAATTAATATTTTCAGGTTCAAAACACAAGTTTTTCAAGCACACGGGCGTGGGAGAGAAAAAGGATCAAGCAGTAAGGAAATTATAAAAATAACCTTTGTGCTGGAGAGATTGCACAAACCATGGCAAGTTTTGCATTTCCACCAAGGGATTCCTGTAACAAGAATGTCAACTTGGAATCTCTGTAGGGGATGTGCCTTTGCTTTCCCGTTTGTGAAACTTCTGCCAGGATATTTATCAAGTTTCTGTACGTAGCACAAATAATACAAATCAGCACCACCTATACTTGTACTCCTTTTTCTCTTCTGCCAGGATATTTATCAAGTTTCTCTTTTGTAACAAGAATGTCAACATTAGTATTAAATACAGACAGAAATACATAGTCCAATATCATGAAAAATTACTTAATGTCAAAAACAGAAAACCTCTCTCTCTCTCCCTAGCTCTATACCACGAGCACAAGCAACTGATAAGCTCCAAAAAGATCCAGACAGAAATACATAGTCCAATATCATAGTCACAAAAGTATTAAATACAGATATATGATACAGTTTCAGCTCCTCTCCACTTCTTAAAACACAAAAAAGATGAACAAAGTTTTCTAAAATATCTCTAGTCTGGATGAATCGAGCATAGCAACATATGATTGGCTCTGAAGTTATTGACATGTATTTCATATCCTACCATCACCGAGTCTTGGCATAAAGGTGTCCTCCAAAAAGACAACTAGAAAAGTGAATCAGCTGAGAGGGAATTCTGCTTTAAGCAATTTTTGACATGAGTTGCATAAACATATAATCATGAAAAATAATTAACATCTATACCCTTAGTTATGTATGAATGACTTTCTTTACACACTCCTCACATTCTTCAATCAAAAGGATCAACTGTATTATTTCTTACGTGAGTTAAGTTACTGATACCAGACTAGATACTTAATGCACCCTTCCCCTTTTCAATCGTCGCCTTTACCAGAAAGAGGTTCATTATTTTATCTGAATTTAGAGGTTTTTTTATGGCATATGATCTGCAGCATACTAGTATGACCAAAATATATTTGTATCTTCTGTCATACAGTATCTCTTATTCCAGATAATTGAGCCAGCTTATCATAACAAATTTACGCAACATTCTTCTTTAAGCGCTGTTGTCTTAATTAAAGAAGTAAGCAATTAAGGATAAATTGGCAACAATACCAGTCAAATAAGTACTACGTAAAACTTACAAAGGGGACTCTTAATTAAACAGCTGAAAAGAAATATTGGATGCTTAATTTAAAACAAGGACAGAGTAATTTTCCTCTTTTTTGGAACCCCTTAATTTGTTCTATAAAAAATCTTTTTCTCTTTTGGTGCTTCTGTCACTATTCTATTGAAGTTTGGAATGCTCTCCTATACCCACGCAATATGTTTATTAAAGCATCTTTGAAAAATCAATTGTGTAGCTGCAATTCATCGCCTCCCTCCAGAGAAAATACTCATTTAGATGTGGTGTCGGGGCATTTGATGCTCCATACAGTAAAATACAATTTCCTCTACAAAGCTTTTCTCGTAAGAATATAAAGAGTTTAATGAGATAGTACAGAAATAATGCTGGTGGGAAATGAGCAATTATTGAAAATTTACACAGAGTGTGGAGTTCTAGAAAGTAAAACACAGTTATTTTTTTTACTTTTAATTTTAAAAGAAAAATATCTGAAAAAAGTACAATGATTTTTAAAGTAAAATGATTTGTCTTGAGTAAAATGATTTCTTAATCAACACATCTAAACAAAATAGGACATTAAATTCGGGGTGTAAGGTACAAAAAAAAAAATAAAAAAAAAATAGAATCATAAATCTACAACACTACAAAGTTGAAAAGCAACAAAAAATAAAAATAACATGAAAGAAAATAGAAGATGTAACACTTTGATAATTAAAAAAAATGCCATGAATCTAGTGTGAAAGGAATTACCGCTTCTAATTATTGCCTTAAGTACTAACATAGTAAAACTGCAAGTGCACATATGGAAAAATGGTTAACAAAAAGGAAAATAACTTGGGCACTCCTTTCAGGACAGAAAGAGTTGCTTCAATAGTTAACAAAAATGTATAAAATAAGTTTAAAAATTTTCCCAGTCTATGAAATAGCAGGCATGGAGGGAACATTAATGACTATGAAGAAACTGAAATAATTTCAGAGAGTTTTATACATGGTGGATTCTTGGAGGTCAAGAAGAGCTTAGGAGTAATGGCGGAGTTGGTTTTGTTTATGAAAGGGATAAAAATAAATTCATAAAATGAAACTAGTTTTCCTTACATTTCATTTCCATCTTAAATGAGTGTACACTAAATAGGTGTGGTATATCGTTGATTCAGTCAAACTATGAGCAATGAGGGATGGCTTCCCAATAAACGTGAGCAAAATATGCCTACATTTCCCTCTAATATACTCCCTACATCCCATAATTTCCTTATTGAGCGTTCTATTGGTAAGTCCCCATTCCTAAACTATTCATTTTTTATTCTTTTTCTTTTATTTATCCTATCCCACTTGTCATACTCACACTTGGATTGTGGGCCACACTTACAAATCCTCCCTCTAATACACTCCCTACGTCCCATAATTTCCTTATTGAGCGTTCTATTGGTAAGTCCCCATTCCTAAACTATTCATTTTTTTTTCTTTTTCTTTTATTTATCCTATCCCACTTGTCATACTCACACTTAGATTGTGGGCCACACTTACAAATCCTACCCCATTTTTCTTACCCACAACCCCTTTCCCACTCATAATAATTTGAAATATGTATATACTCTCCTTAATTCCCGTTTCCAAGAAAAATGGTGCAACATGTTATGGGACGGAGGAAGTATATATACAGTTATTGAGAGGTGATTTTTCCCAGGTCTTCTACTGTAGTAGTTTGGCACTCTCCACTGTCGGAACGGATTTTGCAAAAGGGATGAATACAGATTTTTTCTCCAAGTCCGTCCCGCATTTACTAGTCCCTTCAATCGTGAAATTTAAAAATCAACATGAACAGCAACATATATATGGTCATGCACTTATTAACACACATAAGTTCACTCATAGGATGATGTACTTCTAACCTGAAATCAACTTCAGAACATAATTATAAATGTGTTGTTACAAAATATGACATACCCTAGTTGAGAAAGAGAGCGATTGATATTTCCTGCTTCCTTCAAGCGCTCTCCAGCTGCACCTGTTAGCTTTTGTCTCTCTGACCCCGCCAGATCAACAAGATTTATTCTACTTGTTTTGAAGCCGCTCACTCCATCTGCTACGCTCTATATATTGAGAATGTCAACAAGTCTGATAAGCTTATAAGAGAGCGAGAAATAAACTAGCATGGAAATAAAAGAAAATTACTCGAGAACAACCATATAATCCTCCGTCCCATAAAGATGTTCCCATCTGCCATATTAGTTTTTCCCAAAAAGATAGTCCCCTTTCCATAATTGTTATAAGATAATTATTGAACTTCCAAAATTGCCCAACCAATGAAAAAGAGGAAGAGATGAGAGTCAACCAAGGAAGGAGTACTATAGTAATTAGTAAACATCATTAAGGTCAGTGATGGAGACAAAAATAGGTTGTTAAAATGTATGAGAAGTCAAATGTGACTATTATTACGGGATGGAGGGAGTACAATACACTTTCGACAGATACAGCCATGTCCATGTCAAATACAAAAGCAAAATATTCAAGAATCTCCCAATCATCAACATTATATTACCTTGCATCGTGATTCAACAACACAAGTAAACACACTGTGGGAGCGGGAACTCTCAGCATTTACACTTGTTGCTCCAGTCCTCCTGTTTGACAACCCCTGCATTGTTTTCAGTAGAAATAATCCATATGATGCCCATATATTCAAATTATTAAAGCATACTTTGTCCATACTTCAGATAATACCTAAAAAACAGAAACAGCCCCTAGGAAAATTTAATTCGCATTCACAGCCTACAAGTAACAATTTACAATACAATTTAATGTCTACGTGAAAGTATAGTTCTGTTCTGCCTGTATTGTGACGAACAAGTTTTTAGAGTCACATGGAGAATATTATTGCCGATGATTAGATGATAACAATCCATTAGACATCTATGTCAATAATCAATACTGTCGTTTTAATGGTAGATTAGAGAACTGTATGGGGGGGGGGGAATCAGTTATAACCCTTCATCTGAATGACCAGCAAATTTTTACAAGTTGGAGATGACCAAAGCCAATACTAATAGGACTTGAAAAATAATTAAGGCAACAGCTTTCTATTTATATCAAAATAGAAACAAGTTCACATCATACCATTTTATCGATTAAACCATTTAGGCAAAACTTTAAAGTGGTGTTATTTCCATTACATAATTTGAGAATTTTAAAATGTATCTTCCAGGGGCAAGAGAAAGAAGTAACATCTAGCCTCTTGTCCAGCAATCACCTTAAGAAACTCTATTTCACAAGTGCTACCACCTTAGAATTTCCAAATATTTTTTCTTAAGCCATAAGAAACTGCAAGTTAATATGAATACTCTCCCTTATTTGATTTCCATTATGCAAATTTGAGATTCCCACAAGATATACTCCATGTGCGAGAAAAATGTAAGTAAAATCAAGCCACCATTCTTGCTGACACCTTACACTTTCATACTTAAGAAACTTTATTCACAGGGCTACCACCTTAATGACATGGCCAAATGTTTTGATTGACCGCCTGTACTTGCTTCATAAGCAGATTATTTGACCTCTCTGTTAAATTTAAAATGGAGCCAAACAAAACTATAGCGTCCAACTATATTGCCACTAAATCAGGAGAAAATAAACATCACAAGCCTAAAAATTATCTTCAAATGCCTGTCAAGCAATTTTATGTAAGCTCGACTAAGTGATCAGTGCTTAACAAATTTAAAATCTTTCACTTCTCAGTTAAAGTCACCTGAAGATACACCACCTGATGGCAGTGTATTTACTCTTTGTTGGTCTGTATATCCCAATGCATGTCTGATACAAAAGTTACTAGAATTTTCAAATATTTTGCTTTTCCAAAAACATAAAATTTCCTAGTATGGTAACATACTCCAAATCAGGTATCTACATAAAGCGAAAAATGGAACAGCAAACTGAACAGGAGTACAGAATATGAATATTGAAACTGAACAAAGTAGTGTCGTGATTATCCATGAAAGAACAAAAGCGGAATCTGGCATACATCAGCAATGTGGCAGTAAGGGAAGAGGTATCCAGACCTTTAACAAAACCTGTGTCACATCCTTTACAGTGCTCACACTCTCCTCTGTCAAGTTTTCAACGTAAACCCCAGTTTTAACATCTTCTCTTATTTGGAGGTTCCTTTGAGTTGGGTCCAACAAATCAGTAATTTGTTCATTATAGATCTGTAAAAACAGTTTTGGGGGTGATTCAGCATAGTTAACATACATTTCTACTTTTCAAAATTCAATCATAGATGAGAGGTTCAGGTTTCAGATTACCTCGAGAAAAGAACAGCGACATTGATACATGAGTTGTTTATCAGAATGCTTGTTTTGCTCCTACATGATAAAAGTGAGTTCATATTAGTTTTGAAGACTACACAACAACAAGTACTTCAAAAAATTGTTCAAAATATCCTACCATCACATGATGACAAGGAAAAGTAAAATTATCTTACCTCATCTATGCGGGAAAACAGTCTTTCAAATACTCGGGGAGTTAAACCTTGTTGATCACTCGATAAGTTTTTCTGGAAGAAGGCGTTAGATGGTCCCCATATTGTGTAGGTTTTTCCACTCCCCGTCTAATCAAAGTACACAAGTAGTATCAACAGAACAGTTGTTAACATATACAAAACTCTACATCTATCATTTCACGTAAAACTTCTAGGTAGACAAGATACTACCTGGCCATATGCAAATACAGAACTGTTAAATCCATCTAGGCAATTTTCAACAAGAGGAGCCCCCACGAGCTGGAATAAGTCTATCTGAAAAGGGATTAACAATGTGAAATAAATAAGAAAAATTTTAATACAAAAAATATGTTTTGATTAAATCAAAATAAAGTAGCAATAAACTCGTTCTTGCCTGTCTTGACTCAGCATCTGCAACAGAGTCAAATGTGAATGTCTGGCTGAGGACTGATAAGGAATCACTCGTTGTTTTTTGAACAATTAATTCTCCTTCTTCCTCATCTTTAGTTGGCGGTCTCACTCGAACTACAACCTGATTCAAGTAACAATAATCACAGGACTGAAAAGAAAATCAAGCAAATGCTACCCTTTAATTCAAGAATTACCTGTATAACAAGTTGGAAAATAAATAACAGGCATAAGTACCTCAAATGCTATCGAGACAGGAAAGATACTTTTTGTGATTTAACTTCTTTTTTTTTGTTTCATGTTGGGTTATGAGGTCAAATGAAACTCTTTGAGTGGTACACAAAAGATTTACAATTTTTTGTGGATATTGTATTCCCACTAAGTTGTACTCCCTCCGTCCCAGACTAAGGTTCTTACTTTCCTTTTTGGTTTGTCCCAGACTAAGGTTCTTAGTTGCTTTATTACCTAAATTGGACAATGGGACCCACTCGTCATTCTCACAACAAAAACTTTCTACCCACTTTCTCCTATTTTACTTTCCATACTCACAACATTTACTTTTTCTTAATCTCCGTGTAAAGTCAAACTAAGAACCTTAGCTGGGACGGAAGGAGTACTAGATAAAACTAGAGCTTGCAAGAAAATGGGTGTTCATAAAGCAATTTGAATATTGAACCTGCAAAATTTTATACGCAACCAAACAACAAAGGAAGCAAAATTTTGACCCAAGGACTATCATATTTTTAGTTCTTACTCGTTTTTAGATGGTAGACTCACTTGAACTACAACTTGATTCAAGTTGCAGTGACCACAAAACTGAATAGAAAATCTAAAAAATGCTACTCTCCTCCATTTCATTCAAGAATTCAGGTATAAATAGTCAAAGATAAATAACAGGCGGCCTAAGTACCTTAAATGCAACCCTGACAAGAAAAGTATTTATTTTGTGTTTAACAGAGTTTTGTTTCATGTTGGTATCACGAGAACGAGCATAGTGATAAAATGAAATTCATTGAGTGGAATCAAAGGAAGTTGACCAAATATTTACAAGCTAACACTAGAGCTCGCAATGAATTGGGTATTATTAAACATTTAATCCTGTTACCTGCAAGTTTCTATGAGCAACCAAACAGCAATGTAAGCAAAATTTTGACCTACGGATGACCAATTACAATTTACCTCACACAGTTAACAGAAAAAAGAAAACCCAAAACCCATAATTTCTAAGCTTGATTTTTACAAAGTCCTTGCAAACAAACGAATTTCAATTAAAGGTTTGATAACGAGGGATTTCCGTAAGATTGATTACCTTGACACCGGAATCAGAAGATCCAGCCACTCCATTCTCAGCCACAGTTTCAAGATTAAGCTTTCGCTTAAGTGGATTCGAAGGGGGAGACCTCGGCGGAAGTGGGCTTATCAACTTTCCGGACGGCGAGGCTTTGCCGACCAAGGAAGGAGAAGGAGAGGAGTCTGGAAAAGCATTGAGGTCAGACGGCGGGGCGTTCTCTTTTGACGATTTGTGCTTACGATTGGATGAAGATTTCTGCTTGATTGACGGCGGAGTGTCAGTGGCGGAAGAAGGGTGATTCTCTCTCAAGATTGTGTTTCTTGGTTGCATAAAGTGCTTCATCGTCTGTCAGAATAATAGAGAGAGAGAGTGTGTGGGAGAGATTAGGGCTTGGTCGGACAAGGCAGCGAGAGAGAAGGGGAAGGGAGGAGAGAGTAGGAGAGAGAGAGAAATGTAGCCGTTGAAGAACATGAATTTCGAAATAAATGGGATCCGAGAGTGCTTTTTTGAATCAGAAACTGTGAAAGTGATAGCCAGATGTGTTTTAAAAAAACGCGCGGTGGCATTTTTGTAAATAGTCAGAACTTCTCAAACGGTTCTGGATGTTAATATAAAACCTTCTGGATATGAGATTGATAGCCAGAACTTTTGAAAGTGATAGCCAGAAGGGTTTTGGATATCAATATAAAGTCTTCTGGATATTAATATAAAGCCTTCTGGATATGAGATTGATAGCCATAACCTTTGAAAGTGATAGCCAGAAGGTTTTTTCTGAATTTTTTTTTAGAGTAGCAGAAGTGCTAATAGATAGCCAGTAACAATGTTTAGGATGACCCGTTTCTGTGTTACGAATATCCAGTGAGTGTGTTAATAAGTGCCAACCGATTTTGAAAAAAGGAAAAACGTGTTTTACAGGAGACCAACTCTACATATAAGTAACACGTTCGTTACATTTTAGTTGTAATAAGTATTACTTTTGGCAAACGAAGAAAACATAAAAAAAAACACTGTTACTTTTCTGTATATATGTATTACTTTTATGTATACAAACTGTTACATATAAGTAACACGTTTGTTACATTTAGTTATAGTAACTATTACTTTTGACAAACCAAAAAAAAACCAAAAATAATATATATATATATATATATATATATATATATATATATATATATATATATATATATATATTTTGGGCCTGTGGGTCATGGATCCGAGTCATGGGTCAAAAATGACCCATCTCTACTATGAGACGGGTCATGATGTTCTCATAGAAGTTTTTGTCATTCAAAAATACACGAATAAACAAATAAATACAGCATCCGTTAAGTATCACGGATCAAGAGCTCATTTTAATTCTAACTGGATTGGATAAGTCGATACTCGACGCGAGATAGTAAAATTAATTAATTTAAAAATATAAATAGAGATGCTATTAGGAAATTTATAACATAAAGAAAAGGTTTTCTTGAATTGACAAATAACATAAATGAAGCAAAACATATTTAATGGGGCAGGAAAATATGATAAATTAGAAATGCAAACATTAAATCAAATCGGGCAAATAAGGAAGTCGAGTCTTGTGTTGGACACAATTTCCGCAAGAAGATATTGTCACGCACTGGTGCTAACGGTTCTGTGGCAATCTTCTCTCATGAAACGACTTTACAATCATCAATAGAAGCATTTCAAATTGATGACTTCGGCGAACATAACTGTGTTTAACACTTCTAGACTTTGAAGAAGACTCATGCAACAAGATGATCTATCTTCTAACAGATGCTATCTAGAATTCCGTTGAATTCTGTGATTGAATTCCGTAATACAGTTAAATATATATAACCGAGCTCGTTAACTCAGTTAGATATGTGAATCTTATGCCTCAAATGAGAAGTGACTGAATTGTGTAGTGATTGAGTGAGTAAAGCCATTCTGGTGGAGGGGGGGGGGGCTATTTATAGATAATGAAGAGATGGGGAACCTCTTGGGAATAAGCACAAATTGCACATGGTATGATCTACACCGTTGGATCAGATTCTTGGTGAATGGTGGAGATCGCCTGGATCGATCCACGAGGCTTGACCCATCTGCTTGAACAGACGCGGGTCGTGCCTGTTGGGTTTTGATGCATCATGCGCAGTGGAATAAAACATGTAAATCAAACACCCAAGAGCCTGGATCCGTGTATGTTGATTAAATTAAATACAAGATGAAAGAAACATACCCTTGAAGATCGAATCCATGAACACGGACTTTAAGGTGCTAAAGCAAACACCCTCTATCGGTATCCACACGTCGAACGGATATCAAGAACACCTTCTTGATCTGGATTGCTAGACCCAATGCATGGTGAAGAAACGATTTCTTCGTAGGAATTATTTTGCTTCATTGATTATTGTATTTGGATGATCATGGATCACAAAATAAATAATCCTACCTCTAAATAATTTATTGTTTCTAAAACAATTGTTATTGATTTCAAAAATCAACCTTAGAGGCTGTCAAACTCGGCTGTATATCTTATATGAGGGTCTGACCTAATTCCGTTTGGGATCGGGATTCCTTGTCGTACAAGAAAACCAAACAAACTGACCAGAATCGGGGGCCCAGCCATACGGCTTATTAAGAGTCGTACGCCATAAAAGGTGCCGTACTGTGGCCATTATAAAATCCAGATTTTTGCCTTTTTCCAATCTGTTCTATTGTGTGTGACCCAATAGGATTATACTAAGTTGGCAACGAGTCCGAACCATTCAGAACCCGTAAGTCATAAGCGGACTCTAGCAAGCCATTATGACTACTCAATTAGTATAACTTTGAAAGTCCAAAGTTACCTTATAGAATATATCACAATCCCTTTGTCACGCGATATCATATTGGACATAAGTCATGGTCCATGTCAACTTATGTTGTCCAATGCTTTCTCGATCCCGAGTAAATTGATATGAGCAAATGACATTGAACACATCATTTCATTTGGGTATGGACATACACTATCATCAATCTCACTCATCGAGTGGTCAAGCAGATATCTCTCTTGAGAGAGGGACAAATCCCATCTTGACTTATCATTCTTCCCTACAAGAATCCGATTATGCCAATCGTAGCCTTTATAACCACCCGGTTAAAGGTAGCGTTTGACTACGTCAAACATAATGTTCATCATGTGGAAGACCATGACAATCTCAGGTCTAAGGATTCAAATGGTATGACTATTATGAGATTTAATTATGACATTTGACCATGCCATAAATCTCATAACGGGTCAATCCATTACCTTGTTCTCCAACAAGTACCCACAAGTTTAATCCGCATCCTTTGCACCATAATCATCATATGATTATCCATTAAACTCATGCTAGCCCTTCATAAGTGCTAGGGACAATGATCATTATAATAAACATGCAAAATATATAATAATTGGGTTTGTTATCTCTATATCAATGATGTTATGATATAACGCATATGCCTTTCTCAAGGGCCTAGGGCATAATATCCAACAATCTTCCACTTTCACTAGTCCTAATCAACGTGCATCCAATGCCCATTGATCCTGTCATGATCTCCATCATTATTGCAAGCAAGCTTATGTAAGATGATTATCCTTGTTATCTTCATATTGTATTTTACATATTTTGACATCTCCCATCTTTGACGATTTCTTGAAAAAGATAGAAACGTCCGAGTATATGTTTAGATAATACATTAGCCCCTTGGATTGTGCAATAACAATTATTGACACAATGAAGGTCCATTAAATTAGTGACACTAGAAACGATTTCTAGTTTACTAATTAGTCTCTTAATCCAAACAATTTTCTAGTTGCATCTCATGCTACTAGATAGTCAACTTTTTGTAGAATAGTAATGGTGTATTTAGAACTCTTCTAACACCATTATTAAACATAAACATGTATTTATACTGCAATATTTATCTTTGTTGGTTTGTAAGAATGCATCCATGTAACTGTTACAAGATCAACTTTCATTACATCAAACATCAAGAATGCATCCTTTAGTTCCTTTTTCAAGTACATAAGGATGTTTCTTAACTAGTGACTTTCACTAGATTCCAATTGGTGTAACGCCCATCCTTAATCTCGTTAAATATTTGACTTATTTGTTAAATTCTTGACTTGCTTGTTAAATTCTTGAATAGCATAATTATATGCTATTTTATTTGAGTTAATTATTTAACTACTTTAGAAAAATTAAGGTGGTTAAATGTCAAAGTTGAAAGTTTAGGGGCCTTTTTGTCAAAGTTAGAACTTGAGGGGCCTAGGTGTCATTGTTGGAAACTTGCAAGTATATCTTGTGTTATGCTTTCACTGAGAAAGCATTATCTCCATTTCTCTCAAGTCTTCTCGTTCTTTCCTCTGTCCCATAATAGGGAGTTCAGTTTTACCCCATTCTCGACTCCTCGAGCTTAATTAGTCATTTGTTCGTGATTCCGGTCCCGGATAAATATTCGTGGCGTTGAATAGAGCGTTCCAGGCCGATCAGAAATTAATTTGGGTCAACTTGATTTTTGACTAGGTAAGCTATTAGCTTCCCCTTACTTGTAATAACATGTATATATGTTATTCCCGCTACTTGTTCTTGTTAAAATTGTATTTTGAGCAATTTTTGTGATACTTGTAAAATTGGGACGAAGGGAGTATTCGTATAATAACAAGCATGAATAGCACCTGGGAAAAGAAACTTGAAAAATTATTGAAAAATTATACTCCTATTCGTGAGACGGTAAAATAGTAACTTGATTTAAATATTATTAGAAAAATTATACCATTATTTGTGGTACGGGAAAATGAATGGAAGTATCCCTAAATGTTTATAGTAGTATATTAGAAAATTGTACTTATACTTTTGGGGACGGTGAAATATTAAATAGGAATAAAAGGAAATTGTCCTATTATTTATGGGACGGTAAAAGAAATGAATTGGGCTTGAAATAGGAGTTCTAAACTTGTTAGTATGCTCCTGAGAATGTTAGGAGTGTTAGTTAAATGTTACTCCTACGTGTGGGACGGAGAATTAATGAAACTTGAATTCAAGGGAAAAGGGCCAAAATTTGTACCGCACGGCCGTGCGCCTTTATTTGGCCCGGTCGTGCCAAATATCACCTTTAGGCAAAAATCCCTCGGCAGTGTTAGCACGGTCGTGCGCCTTTTATGGGCACGGTCGTGCCGAAAATGAATTTTGTATGAAAATCCCTCGGCAGTGTTAGCACGGTCGTGCCAATTTCTAGAGCACGGTCGTGCCAGGTGAAAATTCTGATTTGTTTTCTTGAATTGTTTCCTCCATAACTTTCTATAGGAGAGTCGGAATCAAGATCCGAAAGAAGCTGAATAACCTAGACTCAGAGGGCTAATCAAAGAATAAATTAATGAGGTTTTAAAGTTATTGTCTAGAGAACTTAGATAGGGGTTTTAGGACATTGAACTTGAGTATAAGAGTATGAATGCTCTTATGTGTCTGGAAATCAACGTCTTGTGTACCTTAGGGGTATAAAACAATGTTTTGAACGTGAACATCCTAAGAATAGGATTTAGAATTGGTAAGAGTAAAGTGTATAACTCTTATACATGATTGAATGTCCAAAGATTAAGTATAAGACAATAAAATCTTGTACATGACTTGAACATCCAAAGAAAAGGGATTAAAACATGAATATAAGATTAATAAATCTTGTATATGCCTTGACACCAATATATGGGTAAGGTGTAAACTCGAAAGTGCTCAGAACAAGCCTTAACGTGAATAAGAAATATTCTTGACTTGTATGTGCAATCATCGCACATAGTTGCTTGATAACAATGTGACTTCTTGATTACTTGAAGCTTGTTTCCCGTTGAGCTAGTCCACGAATCTTGGATTAGTCTCCCCTCTCGTAGCTAAAGTTTGTGTACCTAAAGGACACCAACTAATGCCTTGAACTTGAATATCCTAGGAATAGGATCGTGAACTTGATTGGGAGATGTATAGCTCATCTTCTTAATTAAAACGTGAATATAAGATGAGTAAATCTCGTACTTGTCTTAAGTAACCAAAGAGTTAGATTGATAACTTAAGTATAAGTTAATTAACTCTTGTACATGTTTAACCATCCAAGAAAATGGATTGAGAACTTGGATACAAGATAATAAAATCTTGTAAGAGTCTTGACTGTCTTGATTGTCTTGAAAGTCTTGAATGTCTTGAAACCATTACATGAATATGGTAATAACTTGAAAGAGTCTTGATGTGTATATGCAAATCTTGCATATATTTACTTGATAGAATGTGGCTTCTTGATTGATTGGTACATGGGTTGAATAACCAAAGAATTGGGTTATGAAACTAGTTAGAGAATGATTAACTCTACTACATACTTGAACTTGATACGTGTGTATTGTAAGTGTTATGAACAAACACTAAATTACTAGTGATTGGTTTTAATCGTGTATATACTCAATGAAGTATATAAAGCATAAAGAATAATTACAGAACACAATATGTGTTAGAAAATGTATTCGATTATTAACGATACATATACGTGAGATATGACTGTGACTAGGTATGATGTGACCTATTCTATTACGTGTTTAGAGTCTAAGGTATTGGGCTCTACTTGATAGTAAGGGTATCGTGATAGACACCTTAATGTGTTAAACGTGATATGAATATGTACGTGCAAACTTGGCATGTGACAAAATGATATACCCTACTACTTGACTGAAGTCTGTTATAAATGGGCTCTTACTTGGATTGATCGTGTTACATGGACACTTATGTGCCATAGTTAAACTTGATTGGTATTCGCAATAATTGAGTACGTGTACTTATATTCTCGTGAGCACATGATACATAGTTACATGGTGCATATTCTCGTGAGCACATGATACATGATTACATGGTGCATAAAGAGTAGTCCACTAATAAGGGACTGAGTTCTGTATTGTAGTTCAAGTAAACATCTACTTGTGAATTCTTGGTGAGTCCAGCTGGTTCTCCTTGCTTGTTCGAAAATATATAGGTTCACGCTTGTCGCGAGAGCTGGGGTTTAAGTGACAATCGGGTCCCTATGTATTTCCGCCCGACCCCTTACTACCGGCCATAGTAAGGGCATAGCTTCCTTGGTTGGAGCAATAAGCCTGACCTAAGTGAATGCTAACTCCCGTCTTGTTCACCACGTGGATTTTGTATCTTGTGGATGACACTGGTTACCAGGTCTTCTTATATACTGCACAGCAGTCTCTTGTTCCTGTTCTTGGTTGTCCTCAGCTAGAAAAGCATCGACAACAAATGGTATTCTTGGGAGAAATAAGGAAGGATTCAGGTACAATGCGTGATAGGCCTATGTGCATCTTGGTGAGCTGGTTTAGCCTCTCACACTACTTGACTACTTGTTACCTGATTATTCCTTGAGCTTGATTACTTGTTGGGTTGGCTTAGCCTCTCCTATACTTGTTACTTAATGATACTTGATATATGATTACTTGAGTATCTACTTGTATTGCATGATAACATGACATATAGTTGCATGTTAATAGCTTACTGAGATTTATCTCACCCTTTATTTGTTTAATTGTTTCCCCCCCCCCAGGAAAGCAGGGGATAGTACGCAGTGAGGCTCGATTTAGCTGGGAACTTACTCAGCAGGATATTCTTGTTCGAAGTTAGTGTCCTTTTATATTTTGGTAAGGACGATCTTGTATGAGTTAATTAAACTCTGGGCTTGTATTGGGGTAGTATTTGTTGTCCCTAGACAGTTCTTGATGCCAGCTTATTTGCTAGGCATGTCTTCCGCTGTATGTAACCTTGTTTGGTTTTAATTTTCTTGGTCTAGAACTCGTGTGAGCTATCTTAGCTCCCTACTCTTGAGTATACATATCATGTCAGTTTTGTTTCTAACAGGTATTGTTCCTGTTTCCCGTTAGTTTCTTGTTTCTTGTTAGTTACGCGCACCAGGTTCGAGGTTCTATTAGGGAATCCCGGGACTTGGGGCGTGTCAATTGGTATTATTTCATCATACTCCAAGTATAGGAGACATGCGGTCTTAGTACATTAACATGGCTTACATAATGATCCAATTGCCGAAGCATATGGAATCCTAACCATGTTCTCTTGTTCATTAGTCTTCCAATAAGACTAAATCTTGTCAAGAGTGATGCCATTAGACATTTGCAAGTAACCTCTCCAAGAGTCTTGCATAGTGAACTTTTCACTATCTTGTCTATATTAGTACTTTGACTTTCACCAATCAATCTTATAGATTTATCTCCATAAATCTAAATTCCAAGGATATAAGCGGCTTTAACCAATTCTTTTAGGGTCAATTGCAATTTGGTTCCTAACATTTTTCAAAATTTGCAATATTGATGCTGTCTTTTCAATTTCGCTAATTAGTATATCCACTTTGTCTTTTTGTTGCAATCTGACTACAAAAGTAACTCCTCGTTAGTTTTTTAACAAATTTTATGTGATGTGATTAGTACATGACGTTATAAGATGTTTTTAAAGTTACACATATCCGATTGGTATGATTCTTTTTTAAAATTGAAGCTAATATTTAAATCTACAACATATTTTTTTTTGGTAATTTTTTGGTGAATTAATCATATTATATTAATTTGTAATTTAAATAAATAAAAATATCTAAAAAATAGAGAATATGGGAAAAACAATTTAAAAAAATTTATTACTTTCCACCATGCTATACCTTTTTTCCTCTCCTTTACTTTCTTCCACCACTCCGCCACCTTCCCACATCACCTTTTCCATATACACCCTTTCCCCAATTCATCCTCCTCGCCCTCTCCCTTTTTTCCTTATTAGATATTTTCATGAACTGATAATCCAAAAATAGCATTTACTTCATATGAAACATATTTAAGGTTAATAACTTTTTTAGATTACATTTTCACCTTTTTCTAATTTTTTTATTTAATAATTAAATTTAATAAAAAAATCTAGTCGCCAAAAAATATATGCAGTAGATTTAAATATTAGCTTCAATTTAAAAAAAGGAACATATTAATCGGATTTGAGTAGTTCTAAAAACATCTTAGAACGTCCCTTAAAACGTCATGTGTTAGTCACATGACATGAAATCTGTTAGAAATCTAACACCCAGTTAGTTTTGTAGTCGAATTGCAACAAAAAGACAAAGTGGATATACTAAATGACGAAATTGAAAAGATAGCATCAACATTGCAAATTTTGAGAAATGTTAGGAACCAAATTGCAATTAACCCAGTCTTTTATTATGAAACTCTTTCAAAATGAATTATATGTCAACCACATATATTTGACTAGGAATAATGTTATGCTCCCACTAAATTTATTGTAATCACAAGTCTCATCTTTGATGAATTCAAAATCTTTGAATACTACATCAAAATGAAATTTCACTCCAAGTAGTTTGCTTCAATCCATCTCATGGATTTCTGCAACTTGCATATCTTATTAGAATTTTATGGATCAAAACTTTTAGGTTGTATCAAACACATCCTAAAGTAAGTTCCTGTTAAGGAATGCTGTTTTGACATCCATTTTTCATATTTCATATTCAAAATATGAGGTCATGACAATTAGAATTCTAATAACATTAAGCATGACTACAGGTGATAAAGTTTCATCATAATCGATATTGTGAATTAACTTTACTCAATTAGTCGTGCTATATCAATATGCACCTTGCGATCCATGTCCGTTTTCTCCAAAAAAACTCATTTTTTACGGTTTTTAAGCCTTAGAATAGAACGATCAAGTTCCAAACTTGATTATGATACATGGATTGCACTCTTAGATTTTATGACTCCAAGTCATTTATCTAAATCCAGAGCAGACTTTGCATCTTGATAGGTAATATGTCAATCATTCGCAATGATATCTTCCTAATTACTTTTTATTACAAGAAATCAATTTTTCTTGTTATAGATAGTATCCTATCAGTTATGCAAATATATTGTGTATACTTGAACGAATTTCCACAACTCCTTGTGAAACTTTGTTCAACTTCCATCTTAGGTTTTTTGTCATTTACTGGGTCTCGAACTCTTCGAGATATATTTTACTCCCACTAGTTGTTTAGAGATAAACGATTTATCTGGAAAGTGCTATTTAGAGTAACAAATGATTTGTACTTTAAAGGGTGTAAAATTAATATCTTTAAGATATCCCATGAAAATATATTTATTAGATTTAGGTGTGATTTTGTCCAAGAAAATACTTTTCACAAAAGTGTCACATCACAAATCTTTATGAAAGACAAACCAAGCTTTTTTTCATTCCATATCTCATATGGTATAACGAACCTCCTTAGACGAAACTCAATTTAGTGTAAGCGTAGCTATTATCAGCACATAATCCAGAAGGTTAATTAAAGATCAATTTGACTTATTATGAGGTGAAAAACAGCAGTTTGCAGACAATCTGCAGATTTCTGTAAACAGGAGCTGTACGGCTCATCCCTAGGCGTACGCCTAGTTTGCAGTCGTACGGTTGTTATTCTCAGATTCTGTTTTTCTTATTCTACAGACTTTCTGCAGAATTCTCATCAAGTCCATGGTTCAAATATTTGTTACCTTGATCAGATCAGAGTACATCAATACTTTTGCCATGAGTTATCGAAATCTTTTCTAGCATTATTACTTTAATGAACTATATACATCAATATGTATTAGTTCAAAAGAGTACTTCTTTTCACTACTATTAGTAAAAGGTGTCTCGATCAATATCCAAGATTCACATATATCACATGATTCGAAATCATGTGAATTTAAAAGTCCGTCCCATAGAATTTTTGATATGTGTTTCTTTTCATTTGACATAGACATCAATTCTTTAAGAATGTAACGCTTATATCCTTAGATTCAGATTTCCATTATTTATGTTATACTTATTATTTTGTTCTTTCAAGATAAGGATATAAGGTCCTATTATATGATTAACAATACAATAAAGTAAATTATATTTAATGGTGCACCTTCTTATTCAAAATAAGAAATCTCCATAATCTTCTAATGAAGAAACCAAAATAATATTTCTACTTAAAGTGGGAACATTACAACATTTGTTCAAAACAAATATGAACCCACTAGGTAAAGACACTTCGCAAGTTCCTATGATTAATGTTGCAACCTTTGCATCATTATTACCACATATGTTAATCTTTACCTTCCTTAAGTAGTCTTTATATTTCTAAAGTCTTACACATTTAGAAAATGTGGGATCCATATCTGGTATCTAATACCCAAGAACTTAGAAGTAGAATTTTAACATAAATGCTTGAAGCGGTAGTCCTACTACCCTTCCTTTTTGATATTTAATTCAAATTGTAACTTCTCCTATGGTCAATCACATTTCCATGGTGGGAATTACATCATTTGGATTTTAAGTTTAGCCACAAATATTTCTTTTAGGCTTGACAACCCTTGTCTTGCCTTTCTCTTAAATCCTTGTCCTTATTAACCTTTAGAGTTTGAGAAGGTTTTTCATTTGATATTAAGACTTAGCATTTTAAACATCAAATGTCACTTACGAATTAATATCAAATCCGTTTGTTAGTTCCAAACTAACTTGATAACCAAGCCAACTAAGGTAATTAATATGTCTCTCCATGTTCAAAACATGAGAACTTATTAACATACCTTTCATTCATCACATGAATGTTAGGCTCTAATCAATCTCAAACTTTACTTGCCTTTCTTGCTTGTAGGAACGCTTCCTACGCGATTGCTTATCACATAAGCATCCATATCTTTTAGATACTTCTAAAGTTCCAAACATATGATAGAAAGTCCCAGGATAATTGACATCCATAGATTCATCCACATGATTCTAATTTATGTCCATGTCCGACCTTAAGGGATTAGGTTTCTTAGGAATATGATTTATTAAGAATTCATAACTTCCGCTCTTGCTTTAGAACAATTCTTAAGCTCATGACTAGGTCAAGGAAGTTAATCTTATTCTCTTTAAGTGGGGTCAATCACAGTAATTAAACATGGTTATAGTTTAAGACATTTTACAAAATATGCAAATAAATATACACACTATATTTCATACCATTATCATTTAAAGATTTATATTGTATTTCATAAATACTCCCACTAAATTATACACCTTCAAATACAACTCTTGTATAATATAATTTAAATGGGTTAAGATCCATATTTCACTTGATTTGTGAGTCTGCTTTGGCATGAACCTCAAAACCAAACTATTTAGGTAGATAACTCCTTATCAATCACATCACATGTGACTCTTAGATCCTTTATGGGATTTGTGACATCTTATGTCTTACATGTTTTAATCCCATTTTATGCCATAGGCCCATAACCATTATGATAGCCTAATTAAGTTTAACCACTTTAAACGTATAGACAACCTTTGCCTCATCTTTCTTCTCAATGATAGAATGACGTGCCCTGATTTGGCAGATAAACCACACCAAAACGATCAAGGTACTTCACAAGTGTTTAAATAGTGGATGACATAAAAATTAAAATTTTATGAAGGTTGATTGCATAGAGACATGCATCATATATTTAATTATGTCAAACATAATATAATATAGTCTTTGCATAAAGGATGTTAACTAATCAATTAATTAACAGAAGAAAAATCTTGTGATTTAATTATGAAGCAACATTATGGGGATGAAATCTAAATTATCTGTAAACAATTTACAGATTTGATATTTCATTCGCATTCCCAGAAACAAGGCGTAAGCCTGCCATTGGTCCATGCAATGATTAATCCAAATTTAGTTTCCTTCTCTTGCAAACAATTTGCACTTTGTTCATAGGGTTAAATTCTGAAACTTTTGAATCCGCAGAACATCTATAAATTGAGAGCACAAAACGCACGGTTGAAACTAAGCTAAAAAGGCATCTACAATCCCGTACTAAGATCAAGAAGAAACCAAGGAACTTCTCTATACGGTCGAAACTAAGCCAAAAGGAATCCACATTCTCGTATAGATTGGTCCTTGTTTCAAGATCATTCATTGTCTCATCAATTTCATAAATTACACCCCTGAACTCTTCAGAACTCTGATTTCTGCAATTTTTTCTGGATAAATCATATTTCAGGAAACACGGTTTCGAAAACCAGCCGTCTGAAACCAGATTCGAATTCTGTAAACGATTTACAGAACAATCAGAAAACAAAACAAAACTCCAAGAAAACGGGGCGCCGTACGGCCGCCTACCAGCCGTAC
>JAOWBW010003124.1:30000-35000 GCA_026119855.1 Campanula takesimana | reverse complement strand
AAATTAAATTTTTTTATTTTATTTTTGCTTCCTCGGGCTTCCGTCGCGCGCCGGGTCGGTGCACGTTACCCGGTGGACTTTAAATGATTTTTGATTTTTCAATTTATAATGTAATGTTTTTTTTTCGCCCGGCGTCCGTCGCCGCACGCCTGTGCCGGGGTAGTTCACATTACGGCACGCCGGGCGTTCTCACTCTGTCCGTTCTTCGTTCCGACTTTTTCACACGTCGAATATTCCGTGCGCCGTAACTCGTCAACGGTCGGTCTCGCGTCGACGACCCCCGGATGCGATCACGCTGTTGAGCTTGCTACTTTCCCAGAGACGGACTCAAACCGATGATTTTATGAAAAAAAATATTTTTTACCACCCGTCACGCCGTACCGCTACGCACGTTCACTGGCCCGGTAACGCCGCACCGCTACGCGCGTTCACTGGCCCGGTAACGCCGAACCGCTACGCGCGTTCACTGGCCCGGTAACGCCGAACCGCTACGCGCGTTCACTGGCCCGGTAACGCCGTACCGCTACGCGCTCGTTCACCGCCCGTTGACGCCGTACCGTTACGCGCGTCGATGGCGACACGTTTCGGGTCTCCGGCCGTACCGCTACGCACGTCCACCGCACCGCTACGCGCGTCGTCGACGGCGACCCGGCCGTACCGCTACGCGCTCGTTCACCGCCCGTTGACGCCGTACCGTTACGCGCGTTCACTTGCCCGGTAACGCCGCACCGTTACGCACGTCTCGGATCCGGCCGTGCCGCTACGCGGGGAAACGACAGCGGCCGGATCGATCGGCGCGGGCCCGCGGTCGACGGGGTCGGGCGCCCGCGGACTCCCCGGTGATTGTTCAGATGCGAAATTGAAAAAAAAATGATTTTCGATTTTTCAATTTATTTCGAAATTTTTTTTTTCGCCCACGGGTAGTTCACATTTCGGCAAGGCGGGCATTCTCACTCTGTCCGTTCTTCGTTCCGACTCCTTCTCCCGTCGAATACTCCGAGCGCCGTAACTCGGCCTCGCTGTCCACGAAACTCGGACGCGATCAAGCTGTTGAGCGTGATACTTTCGCAGGGACGAACTCAATCCTATTTTCTTACGAAAATAATATTTTTCGCCGCACCGCTACGCACGTCCACCGTACCGCTACGCGCGTCGATGGCGACCCGTCTCGGACCCGGCCGTACCGCTACGCGCTCGTTCACCGCCCGTTGACGCCGTACCGTTACGCGCGTCGATGGCGACACGTTTCGGACCCGGCCGTACCGCTACGCGCTCGTTCACCGCCCGTTGACGCCGTACCGTTACGCGCGTCGATGGCGACACGTTTCGGGTCTCCGGCCGTACCGCTACGCACGTCCACCGCACCGCTACGCGCGTCGTCGGCGGCGACCCGGCCGTACCGCTACGCGCTCGTTCCACCGCCCGTTGACGCCGTACCGTTACGCGCGTCGATGGCGACACGTCTCGGATCCGGCCGTACCGCTACGCGGGTGCCCGGGCGCCGTGAGTCGCACAACCCGAGATTTTGTAAATTTGTGAGCGGCCCGCCGGTCGGCGTCACAGCCGACCGGCGATCAGCCGTCTCACCGCACACGACAGCAAAGCCACGGGCGACGCCGAAGCCGACGTGTAGCCGTCCCCGCGCGTACCGGGTCTCCCCCCGTCCAAGTCACAGCGACTGGCGTGGGGGCGTCCCCCGGTGCCCGCGGACGACGGTTCCCCGTGATCGAGCTCCGGCGACCGACCCATCTCGCACGCCGAGTGGCAAACCTCAACCGGCGTCGCGGGCCCTCCCACCGGCGGGTCCGCGGCGCGCACCACGCGTGCAGCACAAATTGATGACGACTCCCGTTACCGTTTCGCAATTCACGAGCTCCCGACGCCAGAAAATCCCGCCGCGGCCGGCCATCGCCGCCGTGCCCGGCGGTCGCCGGGGCGAAGCCCCGGGACGACGGACTTCGCGTCGCGTCCCGGCTTCCCCCACGATCTCGGCTGGGGGCCGTTATGTGACGGGCGAGAGCGCGATTGGGCCGCTAACACAGCCCTCTCCACCGAGTCTCTCGTCAGCAACACCCGAGCTGTCGCGCAGCCGTGCGTGCGTATTGCGGGCGGGCGCCCAGCGCGCCCGCGCCAACGCCGCACGCTCGCACACTCACACGAACCGCGGTCGGTCGCGCGCCGAGACCCCAGCGGTCCCGGACGCTCGACCGCCCACGGCGTCGGCTCGCCCCCCGGGCGGACCGGCGCTCGGACGCACGCGCCCCGACCGGTGTCCGCGTCGGTTTCTTCCCCGACGGCGCTCTCCCCCGGAGATGTCGCCGTCGGCGGCGGACCGCTCGCGCACCCGTGGCGGGTCGCAGTCGCTGTAAAAACCGAGATCCCTGGTTGATCCTGCCAGTAGTCATATGCTTGTCTCAAAGATTAAGCCATGCATGTCTCAGTGCAAGCCGCATTAAGGTGAAACCGCGAAAGGCTCATTAAATCAGTTGTGGTTCCTTAGATCGTACCCAAGTTACTTGGATAACTGTGGTAATTCTAGAGCTAATACATGCCGACAGAGTTCCGACCGTCGCGGCACCCTCGGGCGTCGCGCGCGGGAGGAACGCTTTTATTAGATCAAAACCGGCCCGTCGCGGCGCGCTTCGTGCGCGTCCCGATCGCGGCCCGCGCAAAGACCTGGTGACTCTGAATAACTTCGAGCTGATCGCACGGTCTCCGTACCGGCGACGCATCTTTCAAATGTCTGCCTTATCAACTGTCGACGGTAGGTTCCATGCCTACCGTGGTGGTAACGGGTAACGGGGAATCAGGGTTCGATTCCGGAGAGGGAGCCTGAGAAACGGCTACCACATCCAAGGAAGGCAGCAGGCGCGCAAATTACCCACTCCCGGAACGGGGAGGTAGTGACGAAAAATAACGATACGGGACTCATCCGAGGCCCCGTAATCGGAATGAGAACACTTTAAAACCTTTAAACGAGGATCAATTGGAGGGCAAGTCTGGTGCCAGCAGCCGCGGTAATTCCAGCTCCAATAGCGTATATTAAAGTTGTTGCGGTTAAAAAGCTCGTAGTCGGATCTGTGTCTGGGCGGTGCCGGACCACCCTGGCGGTCCGGCGTGTCGCGGCCGGTCGCGTCGCGGGACCACGTGTCCCGTCGGCGCGGTCGTCGTCGCGCTCGTCAGCCGTCTCGGGGTGTTAGTTACCGGCACGTCGGCCGGACGTATTGTCGGCAGGCGGACACGTGTCTCGTGCTTCCGGCGCGCCGCGCGGCCACGCGTCGCGCGGCCGTCGGGGTTCGACGACGGCGGCCGCCTACTCCAATCTTGCTGCGCGGTGCTCTTCACCGAGTGCCGTCGGCGGGCCGACACGTTTACTTTGAACAAATTAGAGTGCTCAAAGCAGGCTCCAATCTGGCGGGGCGGCTTCACGGCCGTCTCGTCAAAAGGCCCTGAATACTGGTCGCATGGAATAATGGAACAAGACCTCGGTCCCGCGCATCTCCGCCCTTCGCGGGCGCGCGAAATCGCCCTCCGGGGCGTTTCCGTGCGCGGGCCGCCGGGCCGCGGGCGCCAGTCGCCCGCGCGTCCCGCCGGGCCGGTTTTCGGGACCGGAGGTAATGATCAACAGAGACGGGCGGGGCATTCGTACCGAGACGTTAGAGGTGAAATTCTTGGATCGTCTCGAGACGAACTGACGCGAAAGCATTTGCCAAGTACGTTCTCGTATGATCAAGAACGAAAGTTAGAGGTTCGAAGGCGATCAGATACCGCCCTAGTTCTAACTGTAAACGATGCCAGCTAGCGATCCGCCGGCGTTTCATTAACGACCCGGCGGGCAGCTTCCGGGAAACCGAAGCTTTTCGGTTCCGGGGGAAGTATGATTGCAAAGTTGAAACTTAAAGGAATTGACGGAAGGGCACCACCAGGAGTGGAGCCTGCGGCTTAATTTGACTCAACACGGGAAACCTCACCAGGCCCGGACACCGGAAAGATTGACAGATTGAGAGCTCTTTCTTGATTCGGTGGGTGGTGGTGCATGGCCGTTCTTAGTTGGTGGAGCGATCTGTCTGGTTAATTCCGATAACGAACGAGACTCTGTCCTGCTAACTAGGCGGGTAAACCCGGGTCGGCGGTGGGCGCGGCGCGGGCGGTTTCGGCCGTCCGTGTTCGCGTTCCCCGTCGGCTCGGCCCGGTATCCCCGAACGCGTTCGCCCGTCGTCCACGGCGGTCGTCGGGCGCGGCCGCGCCATCCGCGTCCCGGCGTGCGGCGGGCGTGTGTCGGCCGGGGGGCAACCTCTGGTCGGCGCGCGTCTGTCGTGCGTCGGGCTCCGTGGTGAAGCGCGCCGTGTTCGCGGCCGTCGCCGGCGGATCACGATACGTTACTAGGGCTACCGCCGGCTCCCAGGAGCTTTTAAACTCTTCTTAGAGGGACAGGCGGCGGACGAAAATAGCCGCACGAGACTGAGCGATAACAGGTCTGTGATGCCCTTAGATGTTCTGGGCCGCACGCGCGCTACACTGAAGGAATCAGCGTGTGTTAACATTCCTGGGCCGACAGGCTTCCGGGTAACCCGCTGAACCTCCTTCGTGCTTAGGGATCGTGGCTTGCAATTTTTCCACGTGAACGAGGAATTCCCAGTAAGCGCGAGTCATCAGCTCGCGTTGATTACGTCCCTGCCCTTTGTACACACCGCCCGTCGCTACTACCGATTGAACGACCGCAGTGAGGTCTTCGGACTGGACGCGCGTTACTCGGACCCCTCGGGGGCTGGGTCGTCGCGCGACCGGGAAGATGACCGAACTCGGCCGTTTAGAGGAAGTAAAAGTCGTAACAAGGTTTCCGTAGGTGAACCTGCGGAAGGATCATTAGAGACGGGCCCGCGGTACCGGCGTCACTCGCCGGTCTCGCGCGCGCCTAATCCGACCCCGTGGCCGCGTGCGCTCGGCGACCAGCTCGGCCGACCGCCCGCGCGCCGCGACCCCCGACCAAGCGTCGACCG
>JAOWBW010003124.1:17500-22500 GCA_026119855.1 Campanula takesimana | reverse complement strand
CCGAACCGCTACGCGCGTTCACTGGCCCGGTAACGCCGAACCGCTACGCGCGTTCACTGGCCCGGTAACGCCGTACCGCTACGCGCTCGTTCACCGCCCGTTGACGCCGTACCGTTACGCGCGTCGATGGCGACACGTTTCGGGTCTCCGGCCGTACCGCTACGCACGTCCACCGCACCGCTACGCGCGTCGTCGACGGCGACCCGGCCGTACCGCTACGCGCTCGTTCACCGCCCGTTGACGCCGTACCGTTACGCGCGTTCACTTGCCCGGTAACGCCGCACCGTTACGCACGTCTCGGATCCGGCCGTGCCGCTACGCGGGGAAACGACAGCGGCCGGATCGATCGGCGCGGGCCCGCGGTCGACGGGGTCGGGCGCCCGCGGACTCCCCGGTGATTGTTCAGATGCGAAATTGAAAAAAAAATGATTTTCGATTTTTCAATTTATTTCGAAATTTTTTTTTTCGCCCACGGGTAGTTCACATTTCGGCAAGGCGGGCATTCTCACTCTGTCCGTTCTTCGTTCCGACTCCTTCTCCCGTCGAATACTCCGAGCGCCGTAACTCGGCCTCGCTGTCCACGAAACTCGGACGCGATCAAGCTGTTGAGCGTGATACTTTCGCAGGGACGAACTCAATCCTATTTTCTTACGAAAATAATATTTTTCGCCGCACCGCTACGCACGTCCACCGTACCGCTACGCGCGTCGATGGCGACCCGTCTCGGACCCGGCCGTACCGCTACGCGCTCGTTCACCGCCCGTTGACGCCGTACCGTTACGCGCGTCGATGGCGACACGTTTCGGACCCGGCCGTACCGCTACGCGCTCGTTCACCGCCCGTTGACGCCGTACCGTTACGCGCGTCGATGGCGACACGTTTCGGGTCTCCGGCCGTACCGCTACGCACGTCCACCGCACCGCTACGCGCGTCGTCGGCGGCGACCCGGCCGTACCGCTACGCGCTCGTTCCACCGCCCGTTGACGCCGTACCGTTACGCGCGTCGATGGCGACACGTCTCGGATCCGGCCGTACCGCTACGCGGGTGCCCGGGCGCCGTGAGTCGCACAACCCGAGATTTTGTAAATTTGTGAGCGGCCCGCCGGTCGGCGTCACAGCCGACCGGCGATCAGCCGTCTCACCGCACACGACAGCAAAGCCACGGGCGACGCCGAAGCCGACGTGTAGCCGTCCCCGCGCGTACCGGGTCTCCCCCCGTCCAAGTCACAGCGACTGGCGTGGGGGCGTCCCCCGGTGCCCGCGGACGACGGTTCCCCGTGATCGAGCTCCGGCGACCGACCCATCTCGCACGCCGAGTGGCAAACCTCAACCGGCGTCGCGGGCCCTCCCACCGGCGGGTCCGCGGCGCGCACCACGCGTGCAGCACAAATTGATGACGACTCCCGTTACCGTTTCGCAATTCACGAGCTCCCGACGCCAGAAAATCCCGCCGCGGCCGGCCATCGCCGCCGTGCCCGGCGGTCGCCGGGGCGAAGCCCCGGGACGACGGACTTCGCGTCGCGTCCCGGCTTCCCCCACGATCTCGGCTGGGGGCCGTTATGTGACGGGCGAGAGCGCGATTGGGCCGCTAACACAGCCCTCTCCACCGAGTCTCTCGTCAGCAACACCCGAGCTGTCGCGCAGCCGTGCGTGCGTATTGCGGGCGGGCGCCCAGCGCGCCCGCGCCAACGCCGCACGCTCGCACACTCACACGAACCGCGGTCGGTCGCGCGCCGAGACCCCAGCGGTCCCGGACGCTCGACCGCCCACGGCGTCGGCTCGCCCCCCGGGCGGACCGGCGCTCGGACGCACGCGCCCCGACCGGTGTCCGCGTCGGTTTCTTCCCCGACGGCGCTCTCCCCCGGAGATGTCGCCGTCGGCGGCGGACCGCTCGCGCACCCGTGGCGGGTCGCAGTCGCTGTAAAAACCGAGATCCCTGGTTGATCCTGCCAGTAGTCATATGCTTGTCTCAAAGATTAAGCCATGCATGTCTCAGTGCAAGCCGCATTAAGGTGAAACCGCGAAAGGCTCATTAAATCAGTTGTGGTTCCTTAGATCGTACCCAAGTTACTTGGATAACTGTGGTAATTCTAGAGCTAATACATGCCGACAGAGTTCCGACCGTCGCGGCACCCTCGGGCGTCGCGCGCGGGAGGAACGCTTTTATTAGATCAAAACCGGCCCGTCGCGGCGCGCTTCGTGCGCGTCCCGATCGCGGCCCGCGCAAAGACCTGGTGACTCTGAATAACTTCGAGCTGATCGCACGGTCTCCGTACCGGCGACGCATCTTTCAAATGTCTGCCTTATCAACTGTCGACGGTAGGTTCCATGCCTACCGTGGTGGTAACGGGTAACGGGGAATCAGGGTTCGATTCCGGAGAGGGAGCCTGAGAAACGGCTACCACATCCAAGGAAGGCAGCAGGCGCGCAAATTACCCACTCCCGGAACGGGGAGGTAGTGACGAAAAATAACGATACGGGACTCATCCGAGGCCCCGTAATCGGAATGAGAACACTTTAAAACCTTTAAACGAGGATCAATTGGAGGGCAAGTCTGGTGCCAGCAGCCGCGGTAATTCCAGCTCCAATAGCGTATATTAAAGTTGTTGCGGTTAAAAAGCTCGTAGTCGGATCTGTGTCTGGGCGGTGCCGGACCACCCTGGCGGTCCGGCGTGTCGCGGCCGGTCGCGTCGCGGGACCACGTGTCCCGTCGGCGCGGTCGTCGTCGCGCTCGTCAGCCGTCTCGGGGTGTTAGTTACCGGCACGTCGGCCGGACGTATTGTCGGCAGGCGGACACGTGTCTCGTGCTTCCGGCGCGCCGCGCGGCCACGCGTCGCGCGGCCGTCGGGGTTCGACGACGGCGGCCGCCTACTCCAATCTTGCTGCGCGGTGCTCTTCACCGAGTGCCGTCGGCGGGCCGACACGTTTACTTTGAACAAATTAGAGTGCTCAAAGCAGGCTCCAATCTGGCGGGGCGGCTTCACGGCCGTCTCGTCAAAAGGCCCTGAATACTGGTCGCATGGAATAATGGAACAAGACCTCGGTCCCGCGCATCTCCGCCCTTCGCGGGCGCGCGAAATCGCCCTCCGGGGCGTTTCCGTGCGCGGGCCGCCGGGCCGCGGGCGCCAGTCGCCCGCGCGTCCCGCCGGGCCGGTTTTCGGGACCGGAGGTAATGATCAACAGAGACGGGCGGGGGCATTCGTACCGAGACGTTAGAGGTGAAATTCTTGGATCGTCTCGAGACGAACTGACGCGAAAGCATTTGCCAAGTACGTTCTCGTATGATCAAGAACGAAAGTTAGAGGTTCGAAGGCGATCAGATACCGCCCTAGTTCTAACTGTAAACGATGCCAGCTAGCGATCCGCCGGCGTTTCATTAACGACCCGGCGGGCAGCTTCCGGGAAACCGAAGCTTTTCGGTTCCGGGGGAAGTATGATTGCAAAGTTGAAACTTAAAGGAATTGACGGAAGGGCACCACCAGGAGTGGAGCCTGCGGCTTAATTTGACTCAACACGGGAAACCTCACCAGGCCCGGACACCGGAAAGATTGACAGATTGAGAGCTCTTTCTTGATTCGGTGGGTGGTGGTGCATGGCCGTTCTTAGTTGGTGGAGCGATCTGTCTGGTTAATTCCGATAACGAACGAGACTCTGTCCTGCTAACTAGGCGGGTAAACCCGGGTCGGCGGTGGGCGCGGCGCGGGCGGTTTCGGCCGTCCGTGTTCGCGTTCCCCGTCGGCTCGGCCCGGTATCCCCGAACGCGTTCGCCCGTCGTCCACGGCGGTCGTCGGGCGCGGCCGCGCCATCCGCGTCCCGGCGTGCGGCGGGCGTGTGTCGGCCGGGGGGCAACCTCTGGTCGGCGCGCGTCTGTCGTGCGTCGGGCTCCGTGGTGAAGCGCGCCGTGTTCGCGGCCGTCGCCGGCGGATCACGATACGTTACTAGGGCTACCGCCGGCTCCCAGGAGCTTTTAAACTCTTCTTAGAGGGACAGGCGGCGGACGAAAATAGCCGCACGAGACTGAGCGATAACAGGTCTGTGATGCCCTTAGATGTTCTGGGCCGCACGCGCGCTACACTGAAGGAATCAGCGTGTGTTAACATTCCTGGGCCGACAGGCTTCCGGGTAACCCGCTGAACCTCCTTCGTGCTTAGGGATCGTGGCTTGCAATTTTTCCACGTGAACGAGGAATTCCCAGTAAGCGCGTGTCATCAGCTCGCGTTGATTACGTCCCTGCCCTTTGTACACACCGCCCGTCGCTACTACCGATTGAACGACCGCAGTGAGGTCTTCGGACTGGACGCGCGTTACTCGGACCCCTCGGGGGCTGGGTCGTCGCGCGACCGGGAAGATGACCGAACTCGGCCGTTTAGAGGAAGTAAAAGTCGTAACAAGGTTTCCGTAGGTGAACCTGCGGAAGGATCATTAGAGACGGGCCCGCGGTACCGGCGTCACTCGCCGGTCTCGCGCGCGCCTAATCCGACCCCGTGGCCGCGTGCGCTCGGCGACCAGCTCGGCCGACCGCCCGCGCGCCGCGACCCCCGACCAAGCGTCGACCGAAAGATGGTTAACCGTCGAAGACCGCCGCGGCCGCGCACACGCGGTCGCGGAAATAATTCGTCGAAAACAAAAAAAAAAAAAACACCCGACCCCGAACGGCGGATCACTTGGCTCGTGGATCGATGAAGACCGCAGCTATCTGCGCGTCGTCGTGTAATCCGCAGGTTATACGAACATCGACCAGTCGAACGCACATTGCGGCCTCGGTGACCCGCGGGTCCCGGGCCACGCCTGTCTGAGGGTCGTATACCGGATACTCGGCCAGACCGTTGCGCCGCCGGCAGGCGTCCGGCACGCGGCGCCGCCCGTCACCTCAGGGGGACGGGCGAGCGCCCGCCGTGTCGGCCGCTCCGGCGGCGCGAGATTGGCGGTTCGACCGGGGAGAGCGCACCGTTCGCGGTCGCCGACTCCGGTCGTCCGCCCAAGTTGTGACGGCAAACAGT
>JAOWBW010003124.1:5000-12500 GCA_026119855.1 Campanula takesimana | reverse complement strand
CGGGGGTTGGGTCGGGTCGTCTCCGAGTGATTGTTAAAAATTCATCTTTTTTTTTTTCATGTTCACCCGTGGTGGACTCTGAATGATTTTTCATTTTATCATCGCTCGGCGTTCGACACCACCGTTCCCGGGGACGACCGAGCCCGCGGTGCGCGTTTGCCGTCGACCGCGGGGGGGGAGAACGGCGGCGGCCGAATCGACCGGTGCGGGCCCGGGGTCGACGGGGTCGGACTTCGCGAGACCCGCCGTGACGGATCGTCGAGATTCTCACTGTCCCTATCTGCTATCTAGCGAAACCACAGCCACGCGGCCGGGCGTCGCCGACGACCCGGGTGATCCGCGGTAGTAACCGCGACGGCTTTAAGGTGTCCGGGCGCCTCGGAGCCGGTCGCCCGTGGACCGAGCCCGCGGTGCGCGTTTGCCGTCGACCGCGGGGGGGGAGAACGGCGGCGGCCGAATCGAAAGGTGCGGGCCCGGGGTCGACGGGGTCGGACTTCGCGGGACCCGCCGTGACGGATCGTCGAGATTCTCACTGTCCCTATCTGCTATCTAGCGAAACCACAGCCACGCGGCCGGACGTCGCCGACGACCCGGGTGATCCGCGGTAGTGACCGCGACGGCTTTAAGGTGTCCGGGCGCCTCGGAGCCGGTCGCCCGTGGACCGAGCCCGCGGTGCGCGTTTGCCGTCGACCGCACGGGAGCGCGGGGAAACGGCGGCGGCCGAATCGACCGGTGCGGGCCCGGGGTCGACGGGGTCGGACTTCGCGGGACCCGCCGTGACGGATCGTCGAGATTCTCACTGTCCCTATCTGCTATCTAGCGAAACCACAGCCACGCGGCCGGACGTCGCCGACGACCCGGGTGATCCGCGGTAGTGACCGCGACGGCTTTAAGGTGTCCGGGCGCCTCGGAGCCGGTCGCCCGTGGACCGAGCCCGCGGTGCGCGTTTGCCGTCGACCGCACGGGAGAAATTCAAGCAACCGCGGGTAAACGGCAGGAGTAACTATGACTCTTTTAAGGTAGCCAAATGCCTCGTCATCTAATTAGTGACGCGCATGAATGGATTAACGAGATTTCTCACTGTCCCTATCTACTATCTAGCGAAACCACAGCCACGCGGCCGGGCGTCGCCGACGACCCGGGTGATCCGCGGTAGTAACCGCGACGGCTTTAAGGTGTCCGGGCGCCTCGGAGCCGGTCGCCCGTGGACCGAGCCCGCGGTGCGCGTTTGCCGTCGACCGCACGGGAGCCGCGGGGAACGGCGGCGGCCGAATCGACCGGTGCGGGCCCGGGGTCGACGGGGTCGGACTTCGCGGGACCCGCCGTGACGGATCGTCGAGATTCTCACTGTCCCTATCTGCTATCTAGCGAAACCACAGCCACGCGGCCGGACGTCGCCGACGACCCGGGTGATCCGCGGTAGTAACCGGACGCCTCGGAGCCGGTCGCCCGTGGACCGAGGGGACGACGCGGCCGGCGTACCTCGGCGATGGCCGGTGTCCCCGTACATTATCTAGCGAAACCACAGCCACGCGGTCGGCCGTCGCCGCGACCCGGGCGCCCGCGGACCGAGCCCGCGGACTCCCCGGTGTTTTTTTAGACGCGTAATTTATAAAAAAAATTAAATTTTTTATTTTTATTTTTGCTTCCTCGGGCTTCCGTCGCGCGCCGGGTCGGTGCACGTTACCCGGTGGACTTTAAATGATTTTTGATTTTTCAATTTATAATGTAATGTTTTTTTTCGCCCGGCGTCCGTCGCCGCACGCCTGTGCCGGGGTAGTTCACATTACGGCACGCCGGGCGTTCTCACTCTGTCCGTTCTTCGTTCCGACTTTTTCACACGTCGAATATTCCGTGCGCCGTAACTCGTCAACGGTCGGTCTCGCGTCGACGACCCCCGGATGCGATCACGCTGTTGAGCTTGCTACTTTCCCAGAGACGGACTCAAACCGATGATTTTATGAAAAAAAATATTTTTTACCACCCGTCACGCCGTACCGCTACGCACGTTCACTGGCCCGGTAACGCCGCACCGCTACGCGCGTTCACTGGCCCGGTAACGCCGAACCGCTACGCGCGTTCACTGGCCCGGTAACGCCGAACCGCTACGCGCGTTCACTGGCCCGGTAACGCCGTACCGCTACGCGCTCGTTCACCGCCCGTTGACGCCGTACCGTTACGCGCGTCGATGGCGACACGTTTCGGGTCTCCGGCCGTACCGCTACGCACGTCCACCGCACCGCTACGCGCGTCGTCGACGGCGACCCGGCCGTACCGCTACGCGCTCGTTCACCGCCCGTTGACGCCGTACCGTTACGCGCGTTCACTTGCCCGGTAACGCCGCACCGTTACGCACGTCTCGGATCCGGCCGTGCCGCTACGCGGGGAAACGACAGCGGCCGGATCGATCGGCGCGGGCCCGCGGTCGACGGGGTCGGGCGCCCGCGGACTCCCCGGTGATTGTTCAGATGCGAAATTGAAAAAAAATGATTTTCGATTTTTCAATTTATTTCGAAATTTTTTTTTTTCGCCCACGGGTAGTTCACATTTCGGCAAGGCGGGCATTCTCACTCTGTCCGTTCTTCGTTCCGACTCCTTCTCCCGTCGAATACTCCGAGCGCCGTAACTCGGCCTCGCTGTCCACGAAACTCGGACGCGATCAAGCTGTTGAGCGTGATACTTTCGCAGGGACGAACTCAATCCTATTTTCTTACGAAAATAATATTTTTCGCCGCACCGCTACGCACGTCCACCGTACCGCTACGCGCGTCGATGGCGACCCGTCTCGGACCGGCCGTACCGCTACGCGCTCGTTCACCGCCCGTTGACGCCGTACCGTTACGCGCGTCGATGGCGACACGTTTCGGACCCGGCCGTACCGCTACGCGCTCGTTCACCGCCCGTTGACGCCGTACCGTTACGCGCGTCGATGGCGACACGTTTCGGGTCTCCGGCCGTACCGCTACGCACGTCCACCCACCGCACGCGCCGTCGTCGGCGGCGACCCGGCCGTACCGCTACGCGCTCGTTCCACCGCCCGTTGACGCCGTACCGTTACGCGCGTCGATGGCGACACGTCTCGGATCCGGCCGTACCGCTACGCGGGTGCCCGGGCGCCGTGAGTCGCACAACCCGAGATTTTGTAAATTTGTGAGCGGCCCGCCGGTCGGCGTCACAGCCGACCGGCGATCAGCCGTCTCTCCGCACACGACAGCAAAGCCACGGGCGACGCCGAAGCCGACGTGTAGCCGTCCCCGCGCGTACCGGGTCTCCCCCCGTCCAAGTCACAGCGACTGGCGTGGGGGCGTCCCCCGGTGCCCGCGGACGACGGTTCCCCGTGATCGAGCTCCGGCGACCGACCCATCTCGCACGCCGAGTGGCAAACCTCAACCGGCGTCGCGGGCCCTCCCACCGGCGGGTCCGCGGCGCGCACCACGCGTGCAGCACAAATTGATGACGACTCCCGTTACCGTTTCGCAATTCACGAGCTCCCGACGCCAGAAAATCCCGCCGCGGCCGGCCATCGCCGCCGTGCCCGGCGGTCGCCGGGGCGAAGCCCGGGACGACGGACTTCGCGTCGCGTCCCGGCTTCCCCCACGATCTCGGCTGGGGGCCGTTATGTGACGGGCGAGAGCGCGATTGGGCCGCTAACACAGCCCTCTCCACCGAGTCTCTCGTCAGCAACACCCGAGCTGTCGCGCAGCCGTGCGTGCGTATTGCGGGCGGGCGCCCAGCGCGCCCGCGCCAACGCCGCACGCTCGCACACTCACACGAACCGCGGTCGGTCGCGCGCCGAGACCCCAGCGGTCCCGGACGCTCGACCGCCCACGGCGTCGGCTCGCCCCCCGGCGGACCGGCGCTCGGACGCACGCGCCCCGACCGGTGTCCGCGTCGGTTTCTTCCCCGACGGCGCTCTCCCCCGGAGATGTCGCCGTCGGCGGCGGACCGCTCGCGCACCCGTGGCGGGTCGCAGTCGCTGTAAAAACCGAGATCCCTGGTTGATCCTGCCAGTAGTCATATGCTTGTCTCAAAGATTAAGCCATGCATGTCTCAGTGCAAGCCGCATTAAGGTGAAACCGCGAAAGGCTCATTAAATCAGTTGTGGTTCCTTAGATCGTACCCAAGTTACTTGGATAACTGTGGTAATTCTAGAGCTAATACATGCCGACAGAGTTCCGACCGTCGCGGCACCCTCGGGCGTCGCGCGCGGGAGGAACGCTTTTATTAGATCAAAACCGGCCCGTCGCGGCGCGCTTCGTGCGCGTCCCGATCGCGGCCCGCGCAAAGACCTGGTGACTCTGAATAACTTCGAGCTGATCGCACGGTCTCCGTACCGGCGACGCATCTTTCAAATGTCTGCCTTATCAACTGTCGACGGTAGGTTCCATGCCTACCGTGGTGGTAACGGGTAACGGGGAATCAGGGTTCGATTCCGGAGAGGGAGCCTGAGAAACGGCTACCACATCCAAGGAAGGCAGCAGGCGCGCAAATTACCCACTCCCGGAACGGGGAGGTAGTGACGAAAAATAACGATACGGGACTCATCCGAGGCCCCGTAATCGGAATGAGAACACTTTAAAACCTTTAAACGAGGATCAATTGGAGGGCAAGTCTGGTGCCAGCAGCCGCGGTAATTCCAGCTCCAATAGCGTATATTAAAGTTGCGGGTTAAAAAGCTCGTAGTCGGATCTGTGTCTGGGCGGTGCCGGACCACCCTGGCGGTCCGGCGTGTCGCGGCCGGTCGCGTCGCGGGACCACGTGTCCCGTCGGCGCGGTCGTCGTCGCGCTCGTCAGCCGTCTCGGGGTGTTAGTTACCGGCACGTCGGCCGGACGTATTGTCGGCAGGCGGACACGTGTCTCGTGCTTCCGGCGCGCCGCGCGGCCACGCGTCGCGCGGCCGTCGGGGTTCGACGACGGCGGCCGCCTACTCCAATCTTGCTGCGCGGTGCTCTTACCGAGTGCCGTCGGCGGGCCGACACGTTTACTTTGAACAAATTAGAGTGCTCAAAGCAGGCTCCAATCTGGCGGGGCGGCTTCACGGCCGTCTCGTCAAAAGGCCCTGAATACTGGTCGCATGGAATAATGGAACAAGACCTCGGTCCCGCGCATCTCCGCCCTTCGCGGGCGCGCGAAATCGCCCTCCGGGGCGTTTGCGTTTCGTGCGGGGCCGCCGGGCCGCGGGCGCCAGTCGCCCGCGCGTCCCGCCGGGCCGGTTTTCGGGACCGGAGGTAATGATCAACAGAGACGGGCGGGGGCATTCGTACCGAGACGTTAGAGGTGAAATTCTTGGATCGTCTCGAGACGAACTGACGCGAAAGCATTTGCCAAGTACGTTCTCGTATGATCAAGAACGAAAGTTAGAGGTTCGAAGGCGATCAGATACCGCCCTAGTTCTAACTGTAAACGATGCCAGCTAGCGATCCGCCGGCGTTTCATTAACGACCGGCGGGGCTTCCGGCGAAGCTTCCGGGTCGGTCGCGGGGGAAGTATGATTGCAAAGTTGAAACTTAAAGGAATTGACGGAAGGGCACCACCAGGAGTGGAGCCTGCGGCTTAATTTGACTCAACACGGGAAACCTCACCAGGCCCGGACACCGGAAAGATTGACAGATTGAGAGCTCTTTCTTGATTCGGTGGGTGGTGGTGCATGGCCGTTCTTAGTTGGTGGAGCGATCTGTCTGGTTAATTCCGATAACGAACGAGACTCTGTCCTGCTAACTAGGCGGGTAAACCCGGGTCGGCGGTGGGCGCGGCGCGGGGCGGTTTCGGCCGTCCGTGTTCGCGTTCCCCGTCGGCTCGGCCCGGTATCCCCGAACGCGTTCGCCCGTCGTCCACGGCGGTCGTCGGGCGCGGCCGCGCCATCCGCGTCCCGGCGTGCGGCGGGCGTGTGTCGGCCGGGGGGCAACCTCTGGTCGGCGCGCGTCTGTCGTGCGTCGGGCTCCGTGGTGAAGCGCGCCGTGTTCGCGGCCGTCGCCGGCGGATCACGATACGTTACTAGGGCTACCGCCGGCTCCAGGAGCTTTTAAACTCTTCTTAGAGGGACAGGCGGCGGACGAAAATAGCCGCACGAGACTGAGCGATAGCGATAACAGGTCTGTGATGCCCTTAGATGTTCTGGGCCGCACGCGCGCTACACTGAAGGAATCAGCGTGTGTTTGTGTTAACATTCTGGGCCGACAGGCTTCCGGGTAACCCGCTGAACCTCCTTCGTGCTTAGGGATCGTGGCTTGCAATTTTTCCACGTGAACGAGGAATTCCCAGTAAGCGCGAGTCATCAGCTCGCGTTGATTACGTCCCTGACCTTTGTACACACCGCCCGTCGCTACTACCGATTGAACGACCGCAGTGAGGTCTTCGGACTGGACGCGCGTTACTCGGACCCCTCGGGGGCTGGGTCGTCGCGCGACCGGGAAGATGACCGAACTCGGCCGTTTAGAGGAAGTAAAAGTCGTAACAAGGTATCCGTAGGTGAACCTGCGGATGGATCATTAGAGACGGGCCCGCGGTACCGGCGTCACTCGCCGGTCTCGCGCGCGCCTAATCCGACCCCGTGGCCGCGTGCGCTCGGCGACCAGCTCGGCCGACCGCCCGCGCGCCGCGACCCCCGACCAAGCGTCGACCGAAAGATGGTTACCGTCGAAGACCGCCGCGCGCCGCGCACACGCGGTCGCGGAAATAATTCGTCGAAAACAAAAAAAAAAAAAACACCCGACCCCGAACGGCGGATCACTGGCTCGTGGATCGATGAAGACCGCAGCTATCTGCGCGTCGTCGTGTAATCCGCAGGTTATACGAACATCGACCAGTCGAACGCACATTGCGGCCTCGGTGACCCGCGGGTCCCGGGCCACGCCTGTCTGAGGGTCGTATACCGGATACTCGGCCAGACCGTTGCGCCGCCGGCAGGCGTCCGGCACGCGGCGCCGCCCGTCACCTCAGGGGGACGGGCGAGCGCCCGCCGTGTCGGCCGCTCCGGCGGCGCGAGATTGGCGGTTCGACCGGGGAGAGCGCACCGTTCGCGGTCGCCGACTCCGGTCGTCCGCCCAAGTTGTGACGGCAAACAGTCACGGGTTCTCGCGTCGTGTAACGGCGCGTCCCCGTCCGCCCGCCGCGCGAGAGCGCGGCCGGGTCGGCTGAGACCACCTCCGGGTACTCTCCGGCTTCCGAGAAGCGGGCGAGGACGCGCGCACGGACGGAGCGCGGACCGCAGGCTGCCGTGTAAACAAAAAAACAACCGATACGTTCCGACCTCAGATCAGGCGGGACTACCCGCCGGATTTAAGCATATTAATAAGCGGAGGAAAAGAAAACAACCGTGATTCCCCCAGTAGCGGCGAGCGAACAGGGAAAAGCCCATCGCCGAAACCCGCCGCGACGCTTTTGTGTCGCGGCACGTATGGGTGTTGTGGCGTACGGGCCGGCCTCGTTGCCGGGGCGCACGTGACGGTCCAAGTCTCCCTTGAACGGGGCCACGGCCCGCAGATGGTGCCAGGCCAGTAG
>JAOWBW010003123.1:0-40288 GCA_026119855.1 Campanula takesimana | reverse complement strand
TTATTTATTCAACGTTTTGAGCAAGTGTGATTTACTTAATTGTATGTTGCATATACTCCTTCTTTTCCCAAATGAATGACCATTATAATTTGTCCAAAAATAAATGAAATTTTCAAACTTTGACATAAAAACTTTGTTCCTAAAATTTTTTTCAGAGCTCATACATTTTTACAAAACTAAAATTTAGAAAGTGATTAGCATAAATGTTTATAGATCTCTTTATAATAATCAACATTTTCAAAATGACACTTGAATTCAAAAGAGCCATTCATGTCATTTTAATGCGAAAGGAGTATATATAATGGAAAAATTGCAGTAAGACTCTTTCTTAATTTATAATTGCGATGTTTATTTTGGAATATTTAAAAAAAAAAAAAAAATTTATTAATTGATAATGTCATGAAGGCTACAACTGGGCATATAACTAGGCTACTAACACAAATGCAGGCTACAACTAGGCCTATAAATAGGCTAACACAAATCTCTATGACGGGATTTGAACTCGTGACCTCCACATGAGAAGCTAGCGCCGGATACCGTTTGAGATAGAGCTATTTGATTTATTTGGAATATATTAAAATTAAAATTGCGACATTTATTTTGGGAAAGTATGATTCCCATTTTTTTTATTTGTTTCAAATTCAAGACGCAACAATCAATTCAAATTACATCTTATTAAAAAGAAACGTTTCAAATGCAATTATTGATTTTTTTTTTATTTTTTTTTTACCTATTCTACAATATCCATCGATCCTTTAATCCAAAATTGATATGATCTTTCGCGTTTGACTATTCAAACTTTTTAAGGACATGACATTTACTTCACTAGCCATGCTTTGTTTATGCACTTGTAAGCCTAAGTTGTAGAAATGAGAACTGTTTGGGACAATGAAAAATGACAAATAGAAAAATCATTTTGGGACGGAGGGAGTATAATATTAAAGCTTTTAGATAATATGAATGTCGTACGATCACCAAGGCGAGTGGTCTTTTTTTTTTGTTGTTGTTGTTGATTTCAGATAAATACAAGTCCAGTTTCTCTTCTCAGCCTAGAATATTGTAGGTCACATAAAAGAGACCATCCGACACATATGTAGGTTTTTTTTTTTTTTTTTTTCTGCATCAATAAAAATATAGCTAGTGGTTAAATGCCGAAAGTATGACATTAATAATCAATAATGATCAAATAAAATAATTTAAATCAAATAAACAAATGTTTTGAGGTTCTAATTACGTATGCCATGTCACCACGACTTAAAAAAAATAATATGTGACTCAAATAAAATTATTTGTCTTCAAATTCGGCAGAGTGACATAAACCCTCCTTGAAAAATGTTGTTATGAATAAATGTGTTTTTCACTATTCAGCATTGGACTTTATATTATGTTCCAAAAATATCCAGCTTGCAATGGTAACTCCTAACCTATTTACGTTTAATTATCTTCCTATATAAGGCCAAAACCTGCCCTAGTTGCCATGTGCTCAGTTGTTTGACCATGGCTTCTTCCAGTAAAGTCAACGCTCAGCTACAACTTTTACATTAATTAAAATATCCTTTTAATACCAGACATTTCTCTTTATTTTGGGCCAGTACAGTGTAACTACATATCACATTGTTTCTGATGCTCTTCTGATTGTTACAGCAGCGTTAAAGGGCATTTCAATTTTCATGTATATTACTCTCTTTGTTCCAGAAAAAATGTCGTCATTTTTTTACGTTAGTACAAAGGAACTTTGAGCAATTATTTTATGTTATTTAGTTATTCTAGTGAAAATTTAAAATTGTTGTTGATAGTATTTATAATGGTATATCCATATAAGTTTTATAATTTTATTAAGACAATTAAATTTATTACTCAAAATTCTTTCGAATGAACTTTTTCATATGAACGTGCAAGAGATATATATTTTGAGACAGAGATAATTAATTACAACATTCGAAATTAATACATTAACTTTGATCTCATAATTCTTTCAAAAAAGAAGAAAAAATACTTTGATTTCATCATCATAAAAAAAAAAAAAAAAAACTTAGACTACATCCTTAGTGGCCCCCAAGTACACTTCACAATTCAACAATAAATTAAATTCAAGATGGACGCGCTTTCTACTTCATCCCATAATGTTGACTTTCCATGTCACACAAAAACCTATTTAATTCACACCTTCAAACACAGCCTAACATTTTTCCAACTATATATACCCACACACACTTACAAACCAATCACACGACACACAACATTCTTCCAAGTATTATCAAAGACATGGCTTATAATTCCAATCTATTCTTATTCCTCCTTGTTGTGTCGGTTTCACTTTCTCTCTCCTACTCATCCTCCGATCCTCCTCCCTCCGCCCCTGTCTCTGCCACCACTGTCTGCAACGACACCCCTTACCCGACATTTTGCAAGTCCGCCCTCCCCACCACCAACCACTCCGCCAATGTCTACGACTACGGACGTTTATCCGTCCGTAAATCTCTCTCCTCTGCCAGTAATTTTTTGTCCCTAATTGAAAAATATCTCATTAGGTCCAATACTTTAACAACTGGTGCACTCCGGGCCTCCAAGATTGTAAGTTGCTCGCAGAGCTCAACATAGATTTCTTGTCAAGTACGTTTCTAACGGTCAATAACACCCAATCCATCCTCCCAACGGTAAGAGGTGACGATGTTCAAACGTTGCTTAGCGCCATTTTAACAAACACACAAACGTGTTTGGACGGCCTTCAAGCGACGGCTTCTTCATGGAGTGTCAAGAATGGAATTCTCTCACCTCTTTCTAGCGACACCCGCCTTTATAGCGTCTCATTAGCTATCTTCAAAAGAGGATGGGTGTCTAAAAAGAAACGGGCAGCTTCCCGCTCTCCTCGCCTTGCCAAAAAACATCTTGGTTTCAAAAATGGGCAGCTGCCATTGACCATGTCTGACCGTAACAAAGCCATTTTTGAGACGGTTGGAAGGAGAAAGCTTCTTCAAACAGACGGTGATAATCAAGTTGAGGTCAACGATATTGTCGTGGTTAGTCAAGATGGGTCAGGGAATTTTACAACGATTAACGACGCCATTAGTTTTGCTCCGAACAATACTAAGGTTGCTGATGGCTATTTTTTGATTTACGTAACTGCCGGCGTTTATCAAGAATATGTTACTATTGCTAAGAACAAACGATATCTGATGGTGATCGGAGATGGTATTAATCAAACGGTTATTACCGGAAATCGTAACGTCGTTGATGGATGGACCACCTTCAATTCCGCAACATTTGGTAAGCCATTCCCCAAACCAAAATGATTTTTCTGCGTTTAGATAAGGTAGCCAAATACACTTAATATAGCAACATAACAGTATTACATATGTGTGGCTTTTCTAAAAAATGATAGTACTTCATAGTTATATTTGGGCTAATATTCAGAAGAAAAAAAAAAAACTTTTGAATCAGTTGTAAACTAGTAACTAGTATTATTTCGTAATTTTACGCTGATATAATTTATAATTAAATAATAAAGTTTGAGATTTCATCTCAAAATCACAGAGAAGTAGCAAACGATCTTTATGTAGTCAAGACAATGCTTGTTAATTCTCGATATGAGATAATTGTTCTAATAGTAAGACATATTTTTTCTTTGACAATGTCTTACGCTGACTTTTCTATACAGCTGTAGTGGGACCAGGATTCGTAGCGGTAAACATGACATTCCGCAACACGGCCGGAGCATCAAAACACCAAGCGGTGGCATTACGAAACGGGGCCGATTTATCGACCTTCTATAGCTGCAGCTTCGAAGGGTATCAAGACACACTCTACACACATTCCCTCCGCCAATTCTATCGTGAATGCGACGTTTACGGGACAGTAGATTTCATTTTTGGCAACGCTGCAGCCCTTTTCAAAACTGCAACTTATACCCTCGTAAGCCCGATGCCAACCAATTCAATGCCGTGACAGCTCAGGCAGGACGGATCCCAACCAGAACACGGGCACGTCTATTCAGAACTGTCGGATCGTGCCAGCTGATGACTTGGCATCTAACATTGGCACGACTAAGACGTACTTGGGAAGGCCTTGGAAAGAGTACTCGAGGACTATTGTTATGCAGTCTTACATTGATGGATTCATACAACCGTCGGGTTGGAGCGTATGGTCAGGCGATTTTGCATTGAATACATCGTATTATGCGGAGTTTAACAATTCGGGAGTCGGATCGGATACGAGTTTGAGGGTTACGTGGCCAGGATTTCATGTTATAAGTTCGAATGATGCTGCAAATTTTACGGTGGCTAGTTTTTTGTTGGGGGATGAATGGATACCTCAAACTGGTGTGTCATATACTAGTGGATTGTTGTGAGCTATATGTATATTACAGGGGTGATATATGAGAATGAGAGGTAGGCTATTTGTTCTTTGATTCTTGAAACAATTGATTTATCAAAAATGTAAACTATATATGTATGTCCTATTTGTTAATTCCCATTTCTCTATTCTTCTTTTTTTTTTGGGTGCCCATCTCTCTTATAGTAACAGATTAATTTGAAAAATAAAAGAGAAAGTTTTTCACACCAAAAAAATATTGGCTAACTAGGTCAGCTTAGACATGTCCAAACGGTTTCCGGTTCCGGTTCCCGGTTCCTAAATGGCTGGAACAGTATTCGAACCATTTTAATCCGGCTCCCGGTTCCCGGTTCCGGTTCCGACGGTTCCGGTTCCGACGGTTCCACCGGTTCCATCTCACCATCTAATAAGTATGTAATACTCTCTCCGTCCCAAAATATTGTAGTTTAAAATGTAATACTCCCGCCATTTCAAAATACTTGTAGTTTAAGGAGTTGAGGTTTGTCCAAAATATTTGTAGTTTTGCTATTATCTGTACACATTTTTGACATTGTTTATCAAATATACCCTTATTTATGATAGTGTTGTCATTGTAAAAGTATTAAATTGTCTTGATACTTGAAATGTTCCAAGAGTAATATAGTCCATTACACATGTATTAATTTTTTTTCTTAATTTGTGTGAAAATCCTAGAACTACAAGTATTTTGGGACGGAGAGAGTATGTATATCAGTATACTACCTCCGTCCCAGCTCAATGTGCACACTTACCTTTTAAGTGGGTGTCGTTGATATGTGCACAATCCAAAAAAGGAAAGTTTTTTATTATTTTTATAATCTTCCACTCATTCTCTCTCTTCCTCCCAACCACTCATTCTCTTTCTTCCTCTCAACCACTCATTATTCTCCACTCATTCTCTTTCTTCCTCCCAACCACTCATTATTCTCTACTCACAATACTTTTGAATATAAATAATCTCTCCTTAAATATTGTGCCAAACAGTAAAGGTGCGTATTGAGTTGGGACGGAGGTAGTATATATTAGCTAGCAGCCAACCTACCATAATGATCAAACATCTTTAAAGACACTTTGTATAACATGGCATAACTAATCACTTGACCAAAATATGATTATGCTTGCTCAAAATATGATTATGCAACCCAAATCTATATCAAGGTAGAGTCTTTAGGTGGTGCCATGTAGACAAGTTTTGGGTAACTCTTGCTTTTGGTGGTGCCACATCATCCATAGCATTTTAATTATGTGACTTTTCATTTTTTCTCTTATTAGCTAATAGTATTAATTAATTGTCATAGTTACTATATTAGTTAACTATTACTGTTAATAGTATTAGTTTATTATAATAGTTAACTATATAAGATAACCATTACTATTAATAGTATAAGTTAAGTATAATAGTTACTATATAAAGGGTAACTATTACTATTAATAGTATTAGTTAACTATATAAGATAACTATTACTATTAATAGTATTAGTTAAATATCAAAATTATTATACAAGATAACTATTACTATTAATAGTAAAAATTGACATCATTATAGGACAAGCGAAGTAAATTTTTAAAAATTTATAAAGTTATTGTTAACCAATACTATTAACCAATCTTAATATCTATTTTATACAATAGTAACTAAAATTATTTCCACTATTTTTAAAAAATCACAAGTAGATTTATATGTATCTTTAAATTTATTTATATTTATTTAAAATATTAAATAATTATATAATATAATTATAAATATTCACGCACAAAAGAAAACACCGTGCGAAACACAAGCTAGTCCCTAGTTAGCATAATTAAAACCAGAAAAATAAACTTCTACAGTATATTAATTCATCCAGAAATTAAATTTAATTAATCACTTTACAATCTTCTCTAATGATCGTCAAAGATGCGTATTTAAACATATAAGTACGTCGTAATAATAATCCCCAATTTATGTTACAAACAATGTGTAATGAATTTTTTTTCTTATTATTGTAAATGAAATTGTTTTTTTTTTTCTTTCTAAAAACAATGTGTAATGAATGTGTTGAATCAATTCTTAGCAAAAACATGATAAACGCTCAACGCATTTTCACACAATTGCTTAACCTTTTGGGTTCTTCCGATTTACCTCCAATGATTCACCTTTCAACTTCTTTATGGTGGCCGCACAAGTGTCGATCGCGGCAATGGCGGCATTCATTTCTTTTTCCACATCCTTACCGGGCCCCGTAACCAATGCATCAACCGAATCATCAATCAGGTCAACGATACTGTTGTAACTTTCTGAACAGTCACTCATAATCCGCTCTTCAGAGGAATCAATGATGTCATTGTCGTCTTCTAAAAGCGCCTTTCTGATCGTGGCGGAGGTGTCAGCAGCCTTCTCAGAGGCAATTTGAAAGGCGATGAAAGCGAGTTGCTTGAGATCGGATTTTTCGCTATCGGGATTGGAATTGAGAAGGTCAATGCAAAGTGTCTTGTTGGGAGCAAGCTCACAAGCTTTTTCAATCAAGTTTGGCCCGGGGGAGTCAGCGAGGACAACATGGCTCGTGTAGGCACTTAGACAGAGGGTGGCGAGGAGTACGAAAGATATGGAACTTGACATGGTATTCATTTTTGTCTCGCCTTTTCCTTTCTTCAATGATTGTTTACGCTTTTCTTCGGTATTTCATGAAGAGTGGAAGGTTTGATTTATTGACATGTTAGATTTATTGAAGGGATGATAGGTTTAGAGGGAGAAACTGAATAGGGATGCATTTCAATCTCTTATTGTAAGCAAGATACGCCTAGCCCCTCATTACATATTATCTGGCAACTAACAACTAAGTTGGTTCCATGTACAAAATTTTGGACCGGCTTTGAAACAAAAATACCATAATTTATTAAATTTAGGCTTTAGTATGCTACTTTAGTTGCTGAAGATTACAATTGAGAGCCTCATGAAATGAGCCCACAATCTTATTTAAATGGTCACTTAAGCCCAATCATGTCTCAAACCTCTTTTTTATTCTATTTTTTGACTGCACAAGTAGTAAATACCCTTTTATCAAATGGAAAACATTTACTCCCACCATCCGATACTTTTATAAGGAATATCATATTATATATTTCAAAAGTATATTTGTATATATTTAATTTACAATTTTAGAGATATTGTGTATAGCAATTAGGAGATTCAAAACTTGTAACCCAAGATAAATTAGAACTCAAGAATGTTTTTTGTAACCATATATGTACCCCTGTATCATAATAAAATTGAGTCATTCACTACAATTATTCTCTCTACCGTGTTTGACTTCTTCTAAATCTCCTACTCCCTCCGTCCCATTACAATGGGCACAGTTTGACTTTTTTGGTCAATTAAGTCAATTTTTGCCCATAATTTTATGAATATCTAAATATTTCTTTGAAATTCTAAAAATTGTTATTGTTTCACTATTAGAAATACTATCATTATCAATTTTTAGAATTGTCTAGAGATATCTAGATATTCATAAAATTATGGTCAAAGATTGACCTAATTGACCAAAAAAATCAAAGTGTGCCCATTGTTATGGGACGGAGGGAGTATATCCTACTACTTATCACTACTTATTTTCATTTTAGGTGTCTCATACTTATTGTTATTTAGCCAAAATGTTAACTTTTCTCGCTTTTATCAACTCACAACAACTATCTACTAATTTATTTTCTTCTCCGTGCAGGTTCATTTGGTAGTAATAAGTATGGGACGGATAGAGTACTAGGAGTGAAAACGAAATGACATAAATACCCCTCAAATTTGAAATGCCACTCAATGTTGCGCGGACATTGCACCCTAAAATGCTCGAACTTTGCTTTATTCAACTCGAAAAAAAAAAAAAAAAAAAAGGATTTCGAACTACTAATGCCACCCTTTGTTGGAAAGAGGTTGAACAAGTGATTTCAAATTTTGTATACTTGGTCTCCTTTGTCATCAACCGTCATAATTAATTTGGTTGAAGCGAAATTAAGTCATTATTAAACGGCACAATCAAAATTACAAAAAAATTAAATAGTTTGTACAAACTACAAAATGCAATTGGCACATTATAGCCAGGTGTCATAAAATCATTAGTTGATCAAAACATGACACCAATTGGTTTAACTTTCTGTATCAGCTTTCAGACTCAGATTCCTTGTCGTTATATGCTCAGAAAACGCCTCAACGACCGAGTTGGTCCAACCATCGGCTTAAACCGGTTGCCACCTTCCGACTCCGGCACGAAATCCGTCTCCCTTTCCGTCGTCACCGGAACCTCAACAATCACGGTCAAAACGTCTGATGTCTCACCAATTGGGCTTTCCGTGAGTTGGTATTTGACCGGAATTGATTGAACAGGGCTTCTACAGAGTGGACAGTTAGTATGCGAGTGAAACCACATGTCGATACATTCAAGGTGGAAGCAGTGATTGCATTTGGGAAGAACCCGACCCGTTTCTAATTCTTCAAATTCGGACAAGCAGATAGCGCAATCGAGTGGCGCGGTGGCGGTGGTGGTGGGCGAGTAGGTGAAAGTTGGGAGAGATTTGAGGATGGCTGGATCGAGGCCTGGTTGTGGGGTTGTAACCGTGGTGGTGGTGGTGGTGTGGTGGTGGAGAGGGTACTGACGGGAGGCGGTGGAGTGGCGGGAGAGGTACCAGCGAGAGTAAATGTGGAAGAAGGCAACGATAATGCAGACGACGGAGAGGATGAGGACGGTGGCCAGCATAACTTTGCCGGAAAAGCCGTAGTTGGTCGGATCAGAACCACCCCTCAATCCTATATCGGCTGAATTGTCATCCATGATTTCAAGAGTGAGAGTAAGAATGAGTGGAATGGATAGGGAGAAAATCTGTAAAGTGGAGGTGGTATGTTTCTCCTACTGTCTGTTCGACTACATATATATACATACACTCGGATAGTGGGAGACAAATGCGACAGTTCAAAAAATACTCCCTCCGTTCCCAAATAATCTTCGCATTTGACTATTCAAACATTTTAAGGATGTGAACACTTGCTTCACTAGTCATGTTTTGTTTATTCACATTTAAGCCTAAATTATAGAAATGAGAATAACTTCTTGGGACAATGAAAAATGGCAAATGAGAAGAGTTTTAAAAGAAAGGGAAAGAGGAGTAAATACTACTGGATACAAACTTAGGTACACAAATTAAATTAAAGTAACGCTACAAGTACATAACTTCAATCACAAATAGGGGTGGCAAATTGGGTGTTTTGGATTTATCCATTAAAATTAAAAATTCATTGGATATCCAGATATTTTAACTTTAATGGGTACAACCAAAATACCCATTTTGCCACCCCTAATCACAAACACAATTTATAGTGTTTAGTGTTCGTGACTTGGCTATTAATTAATGGGTCAGCTAGTTGAATCGGTCTCAACAACAGCATTAAAGTTTTAGTATCAAAATAACTAGAAATCGGTTAAAACACTCGAAATTGAGTTGGTTTTGGGGGAAACTACTTCCTCAAGTTATAAAAAAATCATTTTTAAACCCTAAGCCTTAAACCCTAAAGGGCCTAAACCCTAAACCCTAAACTTTAACCCCTATAAAAACATGACTTTTTATAACTTATGGAGAAACTAGTTTCCCTCAAAATTTTCTCCTCGAAATTACTTTAATACTCACGCTAACCGTTTGACAAAAGTGAAAACGATTCATACTAGCCGCAATAAGTGTTTTTTCCTCAACGAATTTGGAGTCGCTTTGTGTGGAATTTGTTGCATTAAGCTCCTGCAAATGGTTCACAAATTATGTTGTCCTCGTACATTATCATCATCATCATTCATCAATTAGTAAGAATTAAAATGATTCATATGAGACACAAATAAAGGAAAAATACCATTAAAATAAAATATGATCAAATTTCAATCATAATCGCACCACACAAGCAGTTCCATCTTCCCTCAGACAATGTTAGTAATGCAAAACAAACAAACAAACAAAAGTATGTATTGACATTTGAGAAACAAGCTAAATTTACACATTATACAAGGGTTACAATCAAATATTAGTATACTCTTTCGGACTTTAAATTAATGCCTATTTTTTTTTAAAACAAAAAAATCAAAATAAATGCCTTTTTGAAAAAAACATAAAATAAAAAAATCCCTAAATGATTTTCAGATGATTTTCTACCAATTTTTTTTTTTTGACAAATCTCTTTTACTTGCAAAACTAAATGTTTTGAAAAAGGGTTACAAGATTATATGTGAATGTTTAAAATTGTATAAAAAGTAGAGTTTTACAAATATTCCTTAAATTGAATTTGGACATTTATTTAGGGTTTGAGGAGTGCTACTCTTTTTTCGTCTCTATCAGAATTGCTTAAGAAAAATTTAAGTCATTCATTTTGAAACAGAAACAGTGTTTATATATTGTCTATAAAAATTAGGGGTTTTTCCCCAAGGGCCCTCCACACACAAGTGTTATTCTGTTTTAAGGAGAGATCTTTTCTAAAGTACAAAAAGGAGTTCTTAACAGATCTTAATTCCCCAGACACCCCTCACCCCATTTGACCAGTCAAATAAAACCCGTTCTCTCTCTACCCCTCCCATCCTCTTATTCATTCACGGCACACACACATACACACACAACCCGTTCTCTCTCAACCATTTCTCTCTCTAACACTCACTCTCTCTCTCTCTGCAGCCGCCGGCGTCCCTTCTCCGGCTCCGGTAATGGCCCAAAATCATTTCTTCTTTCTCTTTAAAACACACATACTCCCTAGTGGAATAATTCGGATCCACCACCGGACCCAACTTGATCCATATATGTAAAAGTTGGAATAAAGCATAACCCTAGATAGCTCCACCAACTAAAAACCACTTCTCCACACTAGTAATTTCATTTCTAATCTTTTATCTACCCTGACCATGTTTTTTTTCTAGTTGGAGGGGTTAGATTTTTGTGATTCCAACATAACAATAGAATATACTCCCTCCAGAATATTCTTTGTTATTTTCAATTAATACTCCCTCTGTCCTAGAATGATAGTCCCCCCTATTTTTATGGGTTTTACCAAAGAACTTTGAGTAATAATTGTTGGAAATTATGCCCTAGACTCTTGAGAAAGGCCTTACGTTACATCATGTTCTCATAATTACATGTTGACGTACTCAAACACTACCCCTAACCGGGTGGTTTATAAAGGCTGCGATTGCATAATCGGATTCTTGTAGGGAAGATGATAAGTGAAGATGGGATTTCTCCCTCTCTCAAGAGAGATATCTGCTTGGCCACTCGATGAGTGAGATTGATAATAGTGTACGGCCGTACCCAAATGAATTGATGTGTTCAATGTCATTTGCTCATATCAATCTACTCGGGATCGAGAAAGCATTGGACAACATAAGTTGATGTGGACCATGACTTATGACAAAGGGATTGTGATATGTTCTATGAGGATAACGAACTTCGTTAAGTTATATTAATTGGGTAGTCATGATGGCTTGCTAGAGTCCGCTCATGACTTATGGGTTTGACCTTAGTTAGACTCATTGCCAACATAATATAATCCTATGGGGTCACACACAAAAGAACGAATTCACAAAGGGATGAAATTGGAAATACGTAAGAGAGCGCGAATATCAGAATTAAGGAAAAACGGAACAGGGTGGAAAAGGGCAGGTCCGGCCGGACCCTAGACATGACCCGGTCGGACCATGCCTAGGTCCGGGAGGACCAAGTTGGTACCCCGGGCGGACCACCCCTCCAGAAAGCCTGGTTTTTCCTGATTCGGGTTTTGACGGGATTTGGACTAAATTTCCTAAATGGTTTAGGACTTTTGAGTTTAAATACAATTCTCTTTACAAGGTGTTAACCTAATTGAAATTGTATCATTATTGGTATCCTCCATGTGTTTGAGAAACACATTCTTGAGTTTAGATTGAGAATCAAAAGCTCAAGAACACCAATAAATTCATATAGCCTTTGAAGATTAGAAAAGCGTGTTTTCTAATGGGTCTAGCAATCCAGATCTAGAATGGTTCTAGATATTCGTTCGCGTGTGGATACACATAGAGGATGCTTGTTTTAGCATCTCGAGTTCATGTTCCTGTGATCGTGATCCGATGAATGCGAAGAACGAGGAGATCAAATCTAAAGCTTGAAGACTTGAAGATTTGAAGATCCGAAGAATTTAAACGCACAACAACGGTTAGTATTCTAAATTCATCTTGCCATTAATTTAATCATCATGAATGGATCTTGGGGTTTAGGGTTTTGTTGATTTCATATTGCCGTCTTCCGCTGCGCAAGGACCCTCAAATCCCAACAATAATTAAGGCTACTTTTAATTATTCTAATGAAATTTTTGAAATTTTTCTTGATACACCATTATAAATACTATTAATATCAATTTTTAGATTCACAATAATATAATTATAAGTAGCATTTATAACTGCTCAAAGTTCCCTCGTAGTAACAACGAAAAAATGTGGACTATCTTTCTGGAACGGAGGGAGCATTTTATAAATTTTAGTGATAAGTATGTATGAAAATCTTTGTTATTTACGTTCTAACTTTTAATATAGTAAATATATAATGAATAGACAATTTTATTTTATTTTGGTAAAGATACATTTAGGAGTATTTTAGAAAAAGGTCATTCATTTTAGAATAAACTTTTCCTAAACATGATCATTCTTTTTGGGACAGAAGATGTAATATAATGCATTATTACAACAACAACAATAATAGAATTTTAATCCCAAAATAAATTGGAATCGGCAAACTTAAATATTCATATGAATTTGTCAATAAAAAGAGGTGAAAGAAAAAACAATCAAATAAAAAAATATTCCTTTAAAAGGAAATCCATAAAAAGAAATAGGTGGGCAGAAATTGAAAAAATAAGGGGAAAAAGAACCAAATATAGAAAGAAAAAAAAAAGGAATAGAAGAAAATTAGAAAATTACAACTCATCATCCACATGACTTTTCGCCTAATCATCTCATCCTTCAACCGATCATTTTTTGTATGCCCACAAATTCGTAGTGAAGTGAGAGACACATTTTCGCCATATTTATCACAGTTTCACAGTTCAACACAGTGCTAGTATTATTAAATGAATTAAATTGACCTAAAATACAGTAACTTTTCTCATTCTAATCACAAGGCTTGGTATTAATATCTCGTATTAAAGTCGTAACATGATTCCGGAAAGACAATTATCCACCTTCTATGTTGTTTGCAACATTACAGATACTTGTCCTTTGAAGTTGGGTCATTTTATTATATATTCCCCCACATCCATATTTTGCTTAAGAAAATAGGTTTTAACATAAAATATCTGTAAAGAGAGACTAAAAACAAGTGTGCATGGTCCATAAACCAACATGTACTACTAAAGATGTCTCCTCGGTTCTCTGAACTTTCTTTTTCTCCTTTAGATAAAGTTGTCTTAAAAGATTTTTCTAATGACTTTTTTGGATAATGCTTACAACTTTTGTGTATGAAAATCTAATGATGTTTAAGTGATGGGCTACACCAAAACATGAAATAATGGGCTATAACTTGGGATATATAATCAGTGGGCTCCATAGTTTGGTCCATTTAAGACTTCAACTTCTCAATTCTTGTTTCAAGCAAGTTCATCTTTCTTCCTCTTTGATTAATTAAGCAACAACATATTTTTTTATAATTTTAATTATTGAAATTACAAATAATTTTGTTGTTGTTTTCAATTTCATTTAGTTTATAATTTCATATTTTTGTTTTTTGATAGTATTTTGTTGTGTTATAAGTTTCTCGTTGGGAGCCGTTGCTAGGGATTGCTTTCTCCCCGCCATTGGTAACCGTTGCTTTCTCCTCATCGTTGCATTATCTCATAACAAAAGGGTGATCATTGTTCTTACCGTATAAGGATTTTTGTAGAATTTGAGATGTGTAGTGGTCGACCGATGCGAAGTGCAAAGTGCGCCTCTGAAGCGCCCGTCGCGGGCTCGGATGGTGGTGCTCGTGGTACAAACTTTGAGCTAGTCCAAAATTAACACAATTGCCACTAGTTGCATGGATGACCCAATGGTCCGCTAGGTTAACCCAAGAAGGGAACAACTTGATGAGTCCTTCTTAGATGTATTCACTTAAATACTCTCATTACTTTCATTCTTAAAGCAACCTGAGACAACCACTTCATATCTCATAAACTTTTCATATACAAATTTCATATTGCATACTTTAAACATTAATTCTCATTCACACGGAATTAGTTTTTAGTAAGTAAATATATCAAATTAATCTACTCTAAATATAGATTACAAATATGCAATTAATTTTTATTTACACAAAATAAAACCTAATAAAATTATTGGTCAAAAGTTGGTCAAACACCACTTTATCAAAACCAAAATTCCAACAAAATATTGTACTTTGTATTGTTTGTAATGAAGGTAGCATTATTGATTAAACTCAAATATTGATTTAATCAATTATATATACTCCCCTCACATTAAAATTAAAAAAATGCGGCTTATCTATGGGTTTATCCCAACAAAAAGAAAATGAATAAAAAAGTACAGTTTTTATACAATATTGTAAGTAACAGTTTAAACTTTAAATGTGATATTTATTGTATAATATACTGGTGACTAATACACAGTTTTTTTTTTTTTTTTTTTAGAGTTTAGCGTAGGAAGAAAGAAAATAACAGGGACTAATTAACTAAACAAATGAGATCACATTTAACTAATACTCCCTCGGTTTTAATATAATCTTCACATTTGATCATTCAAACTTTTTAGGGATATAAACACTTGCTTCATTGATCATGTTGTATTTATGCACATTTAAATTTTAAAAAAAAATAAAAAAAAAATATATAATGACAAATAAAAAAATTATTTCGAAACAGAGATCAGATCAATAACTCATAATATTAATATCACATAGAATACATAAAATGATGGAAGTATATAAAAGTGGTATGATTAATCTCGTCTCTTGATTGAGAACATGGCATTGAAATTTACGTTGACTAGACCGACAACTTAAGACCGAATGGCACCTAGTAATAAGCAATGACGTTGTATTCTGACTTGGCCCTGGCCGCCATGAAAACTTGGAGTCCCGGACTAGTTAAATTCTTATAAAATAATGTTCAGTTTTTTTATATTAATTTTTTTGGTTTTTTTTTTTTTTTTTCGGTTTGTCAAAAGTAATAATTACTATAACTAAATGTAACAAACGTGTTACTTATATGTAACAATTTGTATACATCTATAACTAAAATGTAATGAACGTGTTACTTATATATAACAGTGTTTATACATAATTGTAACAAATATGTATAGAAAAGTAATAATTCAACTATTTACACTTAAGAACTAAAAACGCTTGTGTTAGTAACATTGTAAAAATAAGAAAGTAACATTTTTTATAAACGAATGTTACATTGTACTTGTATAATAACATTGTAAAACAATTACGTTTGCTTGTATAATAGTATATCTATATGTATTCAAATACTCCCTCTGTCCCGCTTGAAATTGCAAAACTTGCTATTTTGGGCGTCCCATAGAAATTAGAAAATCCATAAAAGTAATGTTTTAACCCACTTGCACACTCACATCCACTAACCCACTAACTATTCTCTACCCCACTTTCTCTCTCCCACTCATCTATCAACACTCACAACACATCACCTTTTTTACTTTTTCCCTCAATTCTTGTGCCATATTTTTTTTGTGCAATTTCCACCGGGACGGAGGGAGTAATAAGTTACAATGTGTTCAATTTATCATGATACATGTAAAAGTATTACATTATCTATATAAATCTGTTACAATTTCATCTACTAAAGTGTTACATTTACTTGTACAAATAATTACATTCATGTATATAAATTGTTGTTTTTCAAATGTCACTTTCTTTTAAAAAATAAAATCAAAATACTCATAAATAAAAATATTCTGGAAAAACACTATTACATTTCAGTATAACGATAATTACATTTAGTTATTGTTAGTATTACACGTATTTATAGTTAGTATTACAGTTGAAAGATGAGTAAAATGAGCTATTTTTGTTGTAAAACTGGTGTTACGTTTACTTATAAACAAAGTTACTTTATAAGTAACACAGTTGTTACATTTAGTTGTACTAAGTATTATTTTGGCAAACGAAAAGAAAAACGAAATTAAAAAAAATTGGTCAAATGAGTCGCTGCCACGTTGCAGATTTTGAGTGGAGCATGGGTTCGGATCTTACGCTTCGCGGAGAATGTTGTACACGGGTCATGGGTCGACCCGTCTCTTTTATGAAACGGATCAAGGTGTTCTCACAAGAGACCACCTCCTAAATAACTCGTGCCACAAATTTAAGAAAAGGCCAAAATACCAAAGTATCCACTAATTCCCACTTTGCACCCCCGTTTAAAAAGTCGGTCTGTTTGGTAACTAAACATTCAAAATTTCCAACTTTGCACCCTAGCCCTAACAAATATTAGAAAAATTAACATAATAGGTAACGAATGGACTAGTTTGTAATGATTATTAGTTTTTAAGCGTCAAATGCAAAGTTTTAAATATAAAGTACTAAAAATTTATTTCTTGTTCCAAAAAATTAACATTATCTTAAATAATTAATATTTTCCTTTTAAATTGGGTATTTTTATTGATATTTCCTTTTTCAAAGAATATTGTACTTTTTCAAAAAAAAAAAAAAAAATTACAATATTTTTCTAAAATAAAATAAATTTTAAAAATAAAAAAAAACGTTATAATGTTTTATTTTTTAAAAAAGAAAATTTCAAATATTACAATTTAAGAGTTTATTTTATATTTTTAAAATATATAATAAAACATTACAATGTTTTTTTAGAAAAAAAAAACTTTGTTTTTTTAATATTTTTATTTAAAATAAAAAATAAAAAACCTTACAAAATTTTTATTTTATGTTTTAAAAAAATATTTTAGCATAAAAAATACTATGTTTTTTCAAGAAATATTAATTATTTAAGATTTAAGATAATGTTAATTATTTAAAAAAAAGAAATAAATTTTTGGTACTTAATATTTAAAACTTTGCATTTGACCCTTAAAAACTAATAAGCATTACAAACTAGTCCATTCTTTAACTATTCTGTTAAAAAAATTTAACATTCGTTAGTGCTGGGGTGCAAAGTGGGAAAATTTAAAGTTTAGGTACCGAACAGACTGACTTTTCAAACGGGGGTGGAAAGTGGGAATCGGTGGATACTTTGGGGGTGGGTAAACGTATTTTGGCATTAAGAAAAGCTTTAACGACCTTCAACAAAAGGATATATGTACTCAAACCGACACATGTAAGTAGGTAGAGAATACATAGGGGCGTGAGACAACCCTCTCTAAGAAACTCGACAAAATCCGAAATTTCAGAAGAAAAGGTACCTCCTCAAAGGGGGCCGCAAATCAGGTCAAAGCAACTGTTTACCATAAACACTGGTCTTCGCAAAGTCATAACTAACCCATGCCACAAACTTAGGAAAAGCTTTAACGGTCTCTTCAACAAAATGATACATATACTCGAAACCAGGGGCGGACTTATGCTATAGATACTTGGTGGTGGTGCACCCAAGATCTAAAATCGGTTTAGCATAGTGATTAATGCTTTTGTCAATTAAGCTAGTGACTCAGGTTCGATTCTTATTAGTGTTTTTTTTAATTTGTGTACCAACTTTAATTTTATCTTGGGTCTGCTACTGCTCGAAACCGACACATGTGGGTAGGTAGATAATTTTTTTATTTTTTTCTTTGTTACTGTGGATGAACTTTGCACGATAATTTAAGCTAATTTTAATTATTTTAATGAGAATTTACACATTCTTTGAAAATAAACTCTTAATATGAAACATTTAAAAGACGGAGTTAACAATTACAAGAAAGAGACTTCAATACGTCTTTTAATCTTGGAAAATGGCATGATGGAGACTTCATGAGACAAAAAACAAGAAGTAGCTATCAATAAGGAAAATAAGCCAAAAGGATATGTAAGAGGACAATATATCAATATCAAGATCATAACATATGATGCACCAAGTTAACATATAATTTCCGCTCTTAAATGAAAATCAAACTCATCCAAAAACAGATTTAATTTTAGAGAAAATTTTGGGGGAAACTAGTTTCTCTTATAAAAAGTCCTGTTTTTATAGGGGTTAAGGTTTAGGGTTTAAGGTTTAGGGTTTAGAATTTAGGGTTTAGTGTTTAGGTTTAAGGGTTAAAAAGTGGACCTTTTATAACTTGGGGAGGAACTAGTTTCCCCCAAAACCAACTCTTAATGTTATAATCTTAAGTAATTACTTTTTTCGTTTTAAAATAAATATTCAACAAATAGTTATATTTATTTTAATTAAAAATATTTAGACGGGGAGACTTTTTTATGGGGGAGAGTAAAATCCTCCTAATAATTGTCAAATTGTTTAACAATAGAGGAGACTAATTTATATTTGCTCCGTCACATAAAAATTTGCACAAAATTTTTATTTTGGCATCTCATTATTAGGTCACTACTATTTTCCTTTTAATTTCTGTATACACTCTATTTTGTGCACATTACAGAGGATTATTATGGGACAGTGAGTACTCCCTCCGTTTCATGTGAATTGAGACGTATTTCTTTTTTCGTCCGTTCCACATCAATTGAGACTGCCTAAAATGGCAAAGAATCTTTACTATTTCTCCCACTCATTCTCTCTCCTACTTTACTTTTACACTCACATATACCAATCAACTTACTATTCATCCCACTCATTTTCTCTCCTATTTAATTTTTCACTCACAAACACCTCCTCCCCTATTTCTCTCTCTTACTTTTCCTTGGTTTGTGTTCCAAAAATTTTGGTCTCAATTCACATGAAACGGAGGGAGCATATCCTTATAAAAATGAAATAGGCTCCCTATCCAAACTCTCCATCCATGTCTCTCTTCTTCACCACACATTATAAAAATCTTAAAATAACTACTGTATAATAAGAACACCGATAAAAGCAAAGAAGAAACATTATAGCTTACATTTTAACATCAAGAACAACAAATTACACATTACACACACAAAACACCCAAAAAAAAAAAAAAAAAAAAAAATGGAGAAGATAGGGCACAGCACCATCAAAGTCAACGGCATAAACATGCACGTAGCAGAAATCGGGGAAGGTCCGGCGGTGTTATTTGTCCACGGCTTCCCTGAACTATGGTACTCATGGCGGCACCAGATGATATCCCTTTCCGACAAAGGCTACCGAGCAATCGCCCCCGACCTCCGGGGATACGGAGACACCGACGCCCCACCTTCCACCACCAGTTACACCGCCTTCCACATAGTTGGGGACCTGGTGGCGTTGCTTGACTCACTGGGCCTGGAAAAAGTTTTTGTTGTCGGTCATGATTGGGGTGCCATAATCTCCTGGTACTTGTGTTTATTCCGGCCGGATCGAGTGAAGGCACTTGTAAATATGAGTGTCGTGTTCAATCCTAGGAACCCTTTGAGGAAACCCACTGAGAGTATGCGAACTACGTTTGGTGATGATTTCTACATGTGCAGATTTCAGGTGATTCTCTGTTTTTCATACTCCATCCATCTATCTTGTAATAAATGTCGCACTTTATACAGTTTTATCTGTCTTGTCCAGAGAAAAATATATCGCGTTTCTAAAGAAAATTACTTTTGGACTTGCAGAAACCTGGCTTTGAGGAGGAGTTTGATCGGGTGGATAAAGCGAAACTTATTGCAGTTTTCTTCACAAATAGGGATCCAGGGCCGCCCCTTCTTCCTGCAGAATCAAGCTTTGTCAAGGCAGTAGAATTTGTTCCCACAACATTGCCGTCTTGGTTGACACCAGATGATATCGACTACTATGCATCCAAATTCAACGCCAAGGGTTTCTCCAGTCCGATAAACTACTATCGGTGCTTTGATCTGTATGCACCTCCCTTCCCTCTCTCACACACACACTGTTATGAATGATAAAGTCTAAGGTTCCATCCCAAAACCAATTGGCAATGGGAGGAGCCCACTATCTTTATATAGTCAAGGCATGACTTATTAATTCGGGGATAATGTCTCTAACAATGAGTAGAGTCTATTCTTGCACAATCATGTTGATGAAACTTGCCAAAGAGCTCTAACTCAAGCGGCATCAGGTTTACCGTTTTTTACAGAAGATCAGGGGTTCAATCCCCCACCACCAATGGTTGATTTCACTCTGTGGGTGTCACTTAGTAATAAATTAAGTCATCTATTAATAAACCAAAAAAAATGATGCTAACTGCACTTGATGATGGATTGCAGGAACTGGGAGCTAACAGCAGCATGGACAGGATCAAAGATAGAGGTGCCTGTGAAATTTATTGTTGGAGATTTGGATTTAACATATCATTTTCCAGGTGTAAAAGATTACATACACGGTGGCGGCTTCAAGAAATTTGTGCCGCATCTTGAAGAGGTGGTGGTGATGGAAGATACCGGTCACTTCATCAATCAAGAAAAGCCCGAAGAGATCAACAATCACATTTACGACTTCATTCAAAAGTTTTAATCTGTAAATTTAAAGTTGCTTCCCCCTCCTTGTTTTTATTTCCATCGTTCCGCAATTTCTATCAAAGACAATGTATCGTGTGTACTTTTATCTATGTTCATGAAAATCAATAAAGGTGGTGCACGGTGTAAAATTGCACAGCCATATGCCTTCAAATAGATTGATTGCACCAATATTATTTCCTACAATGTGGGAAGAACCATAACAGAAAACTGTGGGATTGCATCAAAATATAAATCAAAACCTGTTGATGAAATCGTAATTGTGAGCACTGATTTCCTCTGCCTTTTCTTCATGGAGAAAATGAGCCACTCCTTCCATTATAATGAGTTCTTGTAAGAATGGCATCTCTTTGGAATCCCCTTTTGTGAACATAATCCTTGACACCTGGTTTGTTACAAGTTGAGGTCGCCCACAATAAACTTGGTAGGCACCTTTATTTGTACTCCCGTCCATGGAGCAGCTGTGAGCTCCCAGTTTCTGCAACAATGGAGAAATTTGAGTATCAGACCTAGAAAGCCATTTCCAAAGCCAATACGTATATGTTAAGAAACGCGACTTACAGATCAAGAGCTCGGTAGTAGTTCAACTTCAATCCACCAGGGAAGCCTTTTTCGTTGAACTTGTTGGCGTAATAATTAACATAACCAAGAAGGCAGCATAATCAGTGTATTTGGGGTACCCCCAAACCCTACTTTAGGTACAACAAGTAGAGCAGGCCTACGAGATGTGAGGAATTTCTTAATAAGCAATGCAGGATCAATGCGATTTCAGCTTCTCCAGGTGCCTATAACAAGTTTTAGAAAAATCAACTATAATTGATGATCCCCATTGATCTCTTCGAGCTCATGATTGGAATTTGAACCCTAACTTTCCGTACTGTTACCAATAAATCAATTATTCATGTTTTAGATCAAACACTCAAAATAATCCAAATAGGATAAGATCATATTGATTATGGAGAATACAGCTGATTTATTGTACCTGAAATCTACACACGTAGTAAATAGTAATCATCATTAAACGCATAGTCTCCACCGGCTTCATCTTCGTATTCCGGGGCCGGTAGGTACCACGCAACGATAACCTAGTGAGGAGAGAGACAAGCGAGAACATCTGGTGACGCAGGAATACCAGAGTTCCGGGAAGCCATGGAGGAAGAGATTTGCCGGACCTTCTCCGATTTCGGCTACGTGGGTGCATATTCATTCCCTTTCACCAACAATCCATTTTCTGTCGCTCTGTTCCTTTTTCATTTCTTGGGTTAGTCTAATAGGCAGGCCATATTTTGCGATTGAAATGTTCAATCAATGCATTAGTAACCAAACACAAATTATTTTAAGTTTTTTATATGACAAATAATAAAGTTACAAAATGTGGTTTACAAAATGAAGTGTCATAATTATATTGGTATTTTTAATTAGAGTGTGTAGGGTCCAATATCGATGTAGCCAATAAAACATCGTCACCATAAGCATTGCCCTTTTTATATTGCTCTAAAATGTAAGTAATTTTATTCTCTCACTTATACTTATGGAAACATTTCAATTTTTTTTTTGGTCACTTTAAATTTTAATGGTCAACGAAAACATCATCATCAAGTGAAATTCTAAAAGTTATTACTAAAAAATTAAATTTTAATGGTCAACAATAACATCGAAAGCTTTTGTGAGCTCTTTATTTTCATAAAAAAAAAAAAAAAAAAAAAAAAAAAAAAACTCTTTTGCCATTGTAGAGTTACTTAAAAAGCTTTTCACTAAAGAGCAACTCTTTCTAAAAAACACTCTCAAAAAGCTTTTTTAATAGACATTTGCATTAGTTTTCTTCGATTCAATGTTCTAAAAAAAAAAAAAAAAAAAAACTTTACCATTGGGAAAAAAGTTTAAGTTTGGTGAAGATGTGGCATATGAAAGTCATTCTTGAAAAAAAAAAAAAAAAAAAAAAAAAAAAAAAAAACTTCTACCATTGTGGATGCTATATAAGATGATTAAAAAAAACATAAATCATAGAAACACAAGACAACTCTTTAGATAATTGATCTTGAATTGGACTTCACTATCCAATGAAGGCAGCATAAACGACGTGTTTCACTAACGACTAAAGGGGGTCTATAACAACAATTAATCAACCAAAAACAAAACTCCATTGTTAAAAACTAACGGTAACAAAAGTTCAACATAAATGATTGTATAAAAGAGAATAGGAACATTATAATTGTCGCATAAAAAACATTGTGAAAATCTTTTGCATGGATCTATAAAGAAGGCCACCATTAACTTAATTTCTAAAGCCTCTGCTGTTTCTTCTTCCTCTAGCCTTCTCAAATTTCCTACCCTTGGATCGCACATAGGGCTTGGTGTGGCTGTGCGGCACACCAGGAGCCTTACCGAAATGTCTCACTGCTTCACGAGAATTCTTTGGACCCCTAAGGAGGACCTGCAACGGGAAGCATTGTAGATTGAGCAATGATGGGGGCACAAAACAATCTCACAAAATTTTGATCACGGAAATAGAATGAAAATAAAACATCATGCAAAGTTTGCTAGTTCATGCAATTACGGCCATTTGTCATAAAACACTATAATGAACATCTTTTCTAAATCCAAACACTAACATCGACTAGTGTATATCCGCATCATAATAAATGTCCACTTTGACTTATTAGCATTGTTAAGACTTAAGAGATGTGCTCTAATTGTTTGTGCACAAAACTATTTTCTTATTCAGAACTAAAACTTTTATTTTGAGACAGACCAAAATCGAAAGTATGACATTTATTATGGCCAGAGGTATATTTTTAACTACACAGATCACTTGTGCAACACTCTTGACAACAAATATCTGGCTTACGATGACATATTAAACCTACTAGCACTAAATTCAGTTTGGATTAAACAGATTTAAGAAAAGATCACATGAAATTGAACACTAGCAGTACAAGTTGTACAAGTTCAAAAATCCATACCGTGTTTTGTCCAAGAGGAGCACGAAGAGCAAGCTGGTCGAATGTCAAACATTCTCCCCCAGCCTTCTCAATCCTAGCTCTTGCAGTCTCAGTGAACCTCAGAGCAGTAACCTTCATTGCAGGGATTTCATGCACCCTAACATCGTCAGTAATTGTTCCAACAACCACAGCAATCTTTTCATCCTGATATAACAAAAGTTTAACAGCACGTTACCAACAGTGTTCTCACTAAAGATAATCAAATTTACAGTACATTTCTTTAAACTCAATTTAGTTAAGAAAACAACAAACAGGAAACTGATTTATGCAAATTAAGTAGTTACTTAACAAATCAATGGAGCTCTGTCCCTAAATGAGTGTCCAACTTTAGGAAATTTTTGTCCCAAAATGAGTGTCCATTTTGATCATAACTTTGTCCCTAAATGTTTTTTTTTCAAAAAAAAATTCACAGGTCAATTTATACTTTGCAAAAACTAAATGTGGAGGATTACAAGATTATATATGAATTTTACCACCAAATTGTACAAAAAGTTATGTCCCTTAGAATGAAATTTGGACACTCATTTAGGGACAGAGGTAGTACATACTAAGCAATGTTCAGTCAGCTTAGACTAACTTTCTCAAACCTTGGGCTATAATAATCTACCGAAAAATTAGTAACCTATGGCTATATCAATCTCTTAGCAATTACTCTCTCTGTCCAAAATGAATGTCCTAATTTTCTATTGATCAGAAACGGATTTGGTCATTCATTTTTGGACGGAGGTAGTACTTCGCAGTTATCTAAATTTGTGTGTGGTGCAATCCAAATCTGTGTGTGGTTGTGTTTAAAAGAGTGTACAGATAATATGAGTGGAATCAAAGGGATACCTTGCCGGACATGAAACGAATCAAACGGGAAAGAGAAATCGGAGCCTTGTTGACTTTGCTCATGAAGAGACGCTTCAATATAACTGCATTGAAGTTGCTTCCAGTCCTCCTAACGAGAAACTTATAAAGCTGATCCAAAAGTAAAAAATAGAGAGCTTTCAGAAACGATGAAACGCATAACAAAGAAAGTGTGTGTGATTGTGTGATGAAGGCACCTTGACGGTGAGTTTGAGGTAGATATCATCGGACTTCGGAGCAGTCCGTTTGGTTTTCTTGCTCTTTCCACCGGCAACTAGATCGATACCCTAAATACGCCATTAAATGTTTATAGAGCCTTTAGAATGATTGGAAAAATAAATTACAGAACCGGTGAGGTTATGAGGTTTCAATGGAGATTGTACCATGGCTGATGCTGCTGATGCCGCCGGTCTCCGCTGCCCTCCGCCGCTGCCGAAACAAAAATGCCTTCAGAAAAAGAGAAAGGGTTAGGGTTTTCAAACAACCATTTTATGCTTGTGTTAGCGGGAGGTTTTGAGGCCCGTTGGTTCACTCATTTTCCATACAACCACAGCCCAATTAAGAGAATAGCCCACGTGTTCGGTTGGTCCGTGGGCTTGGAATAGGGTCAATCTCTATTTTTTAAGATTATAGTATGAGGAGTGCAAATTTGTTTCTGATCCTTTGTACAGATGGCAACGGGGCGGATAAAGGCGGGTTTGACAAAAACCGTACTCACCCCTCAAGGAACTCTCCTTTTACCGAACCCGTCCTACCCCGTCAACTAGTAAACCCGTATCCACCCCGCCCCGTATTGTTCATAATCACAATTTTTTGTTGGGTTTTAGCCCAGCTTTTAAAAAGTCCAACAGCCCAACAATATACAATTACAGCATTGTATCAAATTTAAGTTCAATCTAATAATTTCAATCATCCATTCACAACCAAAGTATACAATTACAACACATTTATAGTAATTTACTGCATATATTAGCATACGGTTCGGGGCGGGGCCCCACGGATTGGAGTGTGCAACCGAACCCGACCCACAACCCGCCGGGTTTTGAAAAAAAACTACCAAATCTCCCCCCCCCCCCGCGCTGCGGTGCGGTGCGGACTGTTCCAGATACGGAGCGGGTTCGGACAGATTGCCATCCCTAAACCTTTGTGTCTGTTAAATTTTGACAAAATCCTAATAAACTGAAGTATGTGCTTTAAAAAAAAAAAAAAACTCTTTAATATGCAAAAAGGCAAATTTTGGAGGGAAAAAAAGGTAAATTAAATTTATCGTCCAATAATCAACCCTCAAATGAAATTGAAACTAATTAGTCATTGACAACCTGAAAAATAAGTAGTATGGTGTGTAACTATGTGACAAAATTTTTGGCACTAGAGGGAATGCAATTGTTAGGGTAAGTAGTATGGTGTGTAACTATAGTAAATGTTTTCAAATGGATTAAACGGGTGGTGCATGATATAACATAGTATTCATAATGTGAAGCTAATATATTTTGCAAATTATATCACCAAATTTTTCTAAAAAATTATGTTTCCACTTTAGCCAATTTCAAATCATTTGACATTAGATATTTATTGTGCATCCCTAAGCTTTGTTGTGTTTAATGAGTCACAAATGTAAACTCTTTCCAACTCAATGAATGATGGGCTATACATAGGTTGCGTTTAATGCGTCAAGCACTAGGTGCTTGATGCTTAATAAAATGTAGGGTAATTTGGAAATATGATACATTTGATCACATTGAGCGCTAGACGTTGAGTGTTGAGTGAGGGTCTTATTCATCAACCAAGGATAATGATTATCAATCATTAAGAGGGTGTTGGACATATTTATGTTGGATGGAAGAATTAAATCATTGCATCATACCTCCAAATTACCCTACATTTTATTAAGCATCAAGTGCTTGATGCGTCAAACGCAACCATAGTCACCCCTACAAAATTATGCAGGTTGCTTAGGAGGAGGACATAAGATCTTGCTAGAGGTATGTAACGTGAGTTCGATTCCTATTGAGACATTATTCTCCCTTTTGAAGTTGGGTATGTGATATTAGTTGACATATGCCCGAACCCTGGTCATTCAGGCACGTCACACCAAAACTACTATTCCCAAATTTAATCTGGTCCAAACAAAGAACTTGGGCATAAAAAAAAAAGTAAAACAATAATAATAAATAAATTAATGAGGGCACATTTGTTTGGGGAAAAATAGAAAATAAAAAAATTGAAAGGGTATGGATCTTTTCAACCTATCCGGCCATAATGGCAGGTATTTCATTCAGTTATAGGGGCATTTTGGTCTGACCAAATATTTCCGCCAACTGCTCTCATGCTGCATCCCACTGTCCAAACTCCAAATCCAACCCCCCATTTATTTCTACTCTTTTTTATCTGTCCTAAATCCCCGTCGTTTCAACGGCTCCGTCACTCTACCCTAACCGTCCATTTGCAGAAAAAACCAACCCCAATGAACCCAACCAAGTCACGACGGAAAGTGGCTCCAGCGGTGGAGAACGGTGAGTCTGCCGACAAACTTGACCAACTCCTCCTCTCCACCGCCATCTGTAACGGTGAAGATTTAGGTCCGTTCGTCCGCAAGGCCTTCGCGTCTGGCAAGCCGGAGACTCTCGTCCACCACCTCCGTCACTTCTCCCGATCCAAGGAGTCGGAGATCGAAGATGTCTGTAGGGCCCACTACCAGGAGTTCATTATGGCCGTCGACGACCTACGTTCCCTCCTCTCCGATGTCGACTCTCTCAAATCTTCTCTTTCCAATTCCAATTCTCAGTTACAATCCGTCGCCGGACCTCTCCTATCAACTCTCGATTCCTTCCTCGAGGCTCGAAACAAGTGCCAAAACATAAGCCTCGCAGTCGATTCTTTACGAACATGCGTCGAATTGATCGAGCTTTGCTCCCGAGCCAATCTCCATCTATCTAAGAACAACTTCTACATGGCTTTGAAATGCGTTGACTCGATCGAGAGAGTCTTCCTCGATAAAACACCTTCGTCTACGCTCTGCCGGATGCTGGAGAAGAAGATCCCGGCGATCCGAGCACACATCGAAAGAAGAATAACCAAGGAATTCGGCGATTGGCTTGTGGAGATCCGTACAGTGAGCCGCAACTTGGGGCAACTAGCCATCGGGCAGGCGTCCGCCGCGAGGCAGCGTGAAGAAGAGCTGAGGATCAAGCAAAGGCAAGCGGAGGAACAGAGCCGACTCAGTTTAAGAGACTGTGTTTACGCACTAGAGGAAGAAGATGATGACGGTTATAACGGAAATGAAGTTACCGGCGATTACAGTAACGGTGGTGCTGGTATGCTAGGGTTTGATTTGACTCCCTTGTATCGATCTTATCACATTAATCAAACGCTAGGGCTCGAGGATCGTTTCAAGCAGTATTACTTTGAGAATAGGAAGCTTCAATTGACTTCGGATTTTCAGGTATCTTCCATGACACCTTTTCTCGAATCACATCAGACATTTTTTGCTCAAATTGCTGGCTTCTTCATTGTCGAAGATCGTGTTTTAAGAACTGGTGGTGGATTGATATCTAAAATGGAAGTTGAAAACCTGTGGGATACTGCTGTTAGTAAAATGTGTTCTGTATTAGAAGATCAGTTCTCTAGGATGCGAACTGCAAATCATTTGTTGCTTATAAAGGACTATGTGAGCCTTCTAGGTGTTACTTTGCGTAGATATGGTTACTCTGTTGATGCATTGCTTGATGTATTGAGCAAGCATAGAGATAAGTACCATGAGTTATTGTTATCGGATTGTCGGAAGCAAATTGCTGAAGCCGTTGCTGCTGACAAGTTTGAGCAAATGTGGATGAACAAAGAGTATGTATTCCATGAATGTGCTTTCTTTTCACATTCAAACATCGGATATTATACCTGCATTTCCTTATATTGCTCCATTTTCTTGCACTGTGCCGGATTGTTGTCGAATTGTGCGATCTTTTATCGAGGATTCGGTTAGTTTTATGTCTTATGGTGGACAACTTGATTTCTATGATGTTGTGAGAAATACTTGGATCGTCTTTTGACTGAGGTCTTAGATGGGGCTTTATCGAAGCTTATCAGCACATCGATTAGTGGTGTCAATCAGCCATGGTTGTCGCAGCTAACATGGCTGTGTTTGAGCGGGCTTGTGACTTTTTCTTTCGTCATGCTGCACAACTGTTGGGTATTTCTTTGAGAATGGCAGAGAGGGGTAGAAGGCAGTTTCCACTGACCAAAGCCCGTGATGCAGCCGAAGAGATGCTCTCTGGATTGCTTAAACAAAAGGTTGATGGTTTTATGACATTGATTGAGAATGTGAATTGGATGGCTGATGAACCTCCGCAGACTGAGAATGAATATGTGAATGAGGTGATTATTTTTCTGGAAACGCTCCTTTCAACTGCACAGCAGATATTGCCTGTTCCGGTCCTGAAACGTGTTCTGCAAGATGTTCTATCTCATATATCTGAGTTGATTGTTGGGGCTTTGCTGGGGGAATCTGTCAAAAGATTTAGCTTCAATGCCATTATGGGGATCGATGTAGATATTAAGTTGTTGGAATCATTTGCTGAAAACCAAGCTCCTCTTTTATCCGAACCAGAGGCAGATCAGTTGAAAAATGCACTTGTTGAGTCGAGACAATTGATTAATTTGCTTCTGAGCAATAATCCCGAGAATTTCCTGAATCCAGTAATCAGAGAAAGGAGTTATAATTCACTGGACTACAGAAAAGTAGTGACTATTTCAGAGAAATTGAAGGATCCTTCAGAGCGATTATTTGGAACCTTTGGCTCGAGAGGGTACAAGCAAAACCCAAAGAAAAAGTCTCTAGAATCTCTGATAAAAAGACTCAAGGATGTTAACTAAACCCATTCCGAAATTTACGCAAACCTTGATTCTCGGGTACATTTCTTATAAACTTTTTTGAAATTAAATGCTTCCATCATGCAGTTGTGTGCTTTTTGTTGGATATATTTTATTTTTCTTGAATATTCCCAATTTGTTAGTGTTCTGTTCTTATTAGATATGAAAATTTCATTCTGTATGTAAGGCTGTGAATTGTCATAATAAACATCTGGTTTGTGGATCATATTTTTTTGAACTGGTATAACTGTTATATTCTTGTTATTCCATTTGTATTTTTCCTTTTTATGTTTTGGTTGTCTTGTTTTTTTTTTTTTTTTTTTTTTTTTTTTTTTGGGGGGGGTGGGTGTGTGTGTGTGTGGGGGGGGGGGGTGAGGTGGGGGTGGGGAGAAGGTGGAGTGTAAACTTTTATTTCCCTCTATCATGTTGAGTACTAGTTCAAGGGTGACATTAGTATGATGTCTTGGTTTATCTGCTTTGAGGTATGTTGCTTTGTTGCACTTGTACACTTACCCTTGCTTTAGATAGGCCCTTTTGAACAGCAACCATATCTCATTTTCGTTATACGAGTATCTTATTTTCTATTTGGTGCAATTGCTTGTGTCTTGTGATGTTGTGCCACTCATACCAATAGGCGAGGTGAGGCCATGACTTTTTCTTTCTTTTTTCCAGTTTTGAACAGCAACCATATCTCATTTTCGTTATACGAGTATCATATTTTCTATTTTGGGTCAGTCATGAAGGTGACTAGTACAGTACTGCGACACTTATACCAAATAACTGCTCAAAAGTCTTGTTTTACCTTTTTTGGCCCCCTCCAAAAATAGCAATGTCACTTTGAATTTGTTTGATTAATGTTCTAGAGGTTTACAAAACACTTGTTCTTAGTTCATTTCAAAGTGCATAATTGCATGCAGTACACTGTATACATAATATTTTTTGAACTTTCAATTATTGAAAATTTATTGCTTAAAATGTGATAATGTATGTTGAATACCAATGTTATACTGTCCCAGGCCGACTTTCCAATATAGAAAGTGGACTATTGTTTGGGCGTGGAAGATGTCTCATACTACATACTATAGTTTTATCCTGCTTATCTCCTTGCATGATCGTCACAAAGGTGTAAGCAAGTGTCACCCTTACTATTAGTCTATTTGGTACTTCAAATGTATTATGCAGAGCTCCAAGTGGTGCTACTTTGACGTTATTTGACCAGTTTGATTAGTTTAACCAAAGGTTAATAAAACACTCGTCTTTTGGTAATTGTACCATAGTGATTTTGACTACCAAAGTGATTTTGTTCGAGGTTGGCTTTCCAATTCAGAAAGTGTACGCTTATTTGAGGATGGAGGCTGTCTTATACTGTAGAGATTACGAGGATTTTTATTACCCAAAATAAAGAAATATTGCCATTTCTTTATGTTGTTGGATTGTCTTGGCTTCCTCACCCTCTGGCTTCTCACAGTTTGTAGTCTTTATGATATCATCAATTCTCTAGTGTGAGCAGTAAGCTACTCCCGCTGTCCCTAAGTAATCATCCCATTTGACTATTCAAACTTTTTAAAGATATGAACACTTGCTTCACTGTTATGTTTTGTTTATGCACTTTTAAGCGTAGGGAGTACTTTATTTTGTAACCTAGTTCAGAACCTGAAATGCACACTTAGCATTACCAGCTTCAATAATGGATGTGTTGAGACCACAAGGTGCAAGCTTCGTTCGGACATAATCTCCATTGAGTAAGAAATTGTGTGTCTTGACAGCTGTTTGGACCATATTGTCCAAGGATCCTTGCATAACAAAGATTGAAGGGAAAGGGAAGTTTCTACTTTTTAGAAGTTGAATATTTTTGGTGGAACTTTTGCTCGCGATTCACCAGTCGTTCACAAAAGCCACTCTTGTATAGAAGATATTCACTTAATTTATATTCTCATGTAATGTTGTATTTATACAAAGATGGAACCGTACAACACATTATAGCATTCCTTACTTTAAAACTCCAATTGGCTGAAGAAATTAAAAAAAAAAAAAAAGACAAAAACCAGAACACCATGACCCGTGACCCGGACCCATGATCCGTGGAAAAAAATTATTATTATTATTTATTTATTTATTTTTTGGTATTTTTTTGGTTTGTCAAAAGTAATACTATAACTAAATGTAACAAACGTGTTACTTATATGTAACAGTTTGTATACATAAAAGTAATACATATATACAGAAAAGTAACAGTGTTTTTTTTATGTTTTCTTCATTTGTCAAAAGCAATACACTTATTATAACTAAAATGTAACGAACGTGTTACTATGTAATAGTGTTTATACATAATTGTAACACAAATGTATAGAAAAGTAATAATTCAACCATTTACACTTTAGAACTGAAACACTTGTGTTAATAACATTGTAAAAATAAGAAAGTAACAATTTTTATAAAAGAATGTTACATTTTACTTGTATAATAACATTGTAAAACAGTTACGTTTACTTGTATAATAATATATCCATATGTTTTCAAATAATAAGTTACAATAAGTTCAATTTATCATGATACATGTAAAAGTATTACATTATCTATAGAAATCTATTACAATTTCATCTACTAAAGTGGTACATTTACTTGTACAAATAATTACATTAATTTATATAAGTTGTTATTTTTCAAATGTTACTTTATTTCAAAAAAATAAAATCAAAATACTCAAAAATAAAAATTATTCTGTAAAAATACTATTACATTTGAGTATAACGATAATTACATTTAGTTTTTGTTAATGTTATACATATTTATAGTTAGTATTACAGTTGAAAAATGAGTAAAATGAGTTTTTTTGTTTTTTTTTTTTTTTTGTAAAACTAGTGTTACGTTTACTTATAAACAATGTTACTTTATAAGTAACACAGTTGTTACATTTAGTTATACTAAGTACTCCATCCGTCCCAAAATATATGTAGTTTAAGGGGTTAAAATTTGTCCCAAAATGTTTGTAGTTTTGCTTTTATCTAGACATCTTTGACATTGTTTGTCAAATATACCCTTATTTATGATGGTAGTTGTTATTGTAAAAGCATTTAATTGTCTTGGTAATTGAAATATTTTAAGGGTAATTCAGTCCATTAGACATGCATTGATGGCTTTTCTTAATTTGTGTAAAACTCCTAAAACTACAAGTATTTTGGGACGGAGGGAGTAATACTTTTGGCAAACAAAAAAACTGTCAAAAAAAAAGAGCGGTTTTTTTTTTTTTTTTTCCAATGGGTAGCTGCCACGTGGCAGATTTTGAGTGGAGCATAGATTGGGATCCTACGTTTCGCGGAGAATATTGTACACGGATCATGGGTCGATCCGTCTCTTCTATGAGACGGATCTAAGTGTTCTCACAAGAGACTACCTCCTTAAAAAAGGGTCAATTGCAATTTGGTTACCTGTGTTTGTATCACTTTGCAAGTTGGTTCCCGTGTTTGTAAATGTTGCAACACGATTCCTGTGTTTTTCATTTTGTTGCAAATTGATATAAAAACTAACGAAATGTTAGTTTTTTGACGAAAAACAGTCATGTGCATATCACATGACTTTTTAAAGGGTATAATTTTCATTGTGAGCGCGGCAGGGGTGCAGGGCATGTGTGTGTTATGTGTAAATAAGGGCTGGATCATCGCCACCTTCTTCATTAAACGGCAACAACCTCACCATTCCTCCATTAAGTGTGCAATTAACTCTCACACAATAAATACCAAATCTCTCGTTTTTCTCCTTCCAAAATGAGCAATTTCCTTCAACCCTTCCATCCATGACACATACACTTGAGAAATGATAATTATACGCTTGAAAGGTCATGATACATTTTCCGTTTCAAAATAAATTTAAAAGAAAAAAGTGATTTTTCTTCTAACAAAAAGTACATTTGATTTTTTTTTAATTATTTTTTAAGACTTTTGTTTTGGGTAGGAAGTAGTAAGAAATTAACTTCTACCCTAAATAACAACTGTTGGTGTAGAACTTTTTTTAAATTTAGTGTAAAAATATGTTTTTGTAAACATGAGCGCACACAGTCCTCTGTAGCACTGGCCAATCTTTCTGATTAAAGATCAGGGTTCGAACCCCGGCAGTGGAAATATATTTTTTCATTTAATTACACCGAATTCTTGCTTAAGCAGCCATATTCATCACTCTTTTTCCCGATTGATAGTGAACCCTAGATTAGGGGTGGCAAAATGGGTGTTTTGGGTTTATCCATTAAAGTTAAAAATCCATTGGATATCCGGATATTTTAAATTTAATGGGTACACCCAAAACACCCATTTTGCCACCCCTACCCTAGATATTAACTTATTGATTATAGAGTTTTAAACAAGTTTCTCTTAATTTTTCTTTGATGGGTATGCGTGTTGATAAAGTTTATATGATCAATTTTTTTAATAATGTACATTTAAAATTATAGGGAGAGAAATAACACAGATTGGTAAAAAAAAAATTGTACTTTTAATAAATTCTACAATTTCATTCGATCGATTAACATTCAAACCAATTTTTTTTAATAATCTGGATCCAAAAATAAAATCCATCGTTAATTTTATGGATTTTATGGATTAAGACATCGTTTTTGAAATTTTAAATACTTAAATATTGATTCCTAAAAAAATAAGATCGAAAATTAGCAAAAACATATAAAGGGAAAACATATAATAAAAATTCATCGTAAGTGATCAAACTACTCCCTCCGGTCCAAAATAACTGTCACTTTTGAACCAAAATTTTGGTCCGAAATAATTGTCACTTTTGAGCTAAATGTCTATCTTATCCTTGCATTGAAACTTGTTCTCTTTTATTAATTATCTTAGTGTGAGATATTAATGTAAGAAAATTGCACACTTAATAGGGGTAAAGTTGGAACTTTTGTCACTAAGAGTTGTGCAAATGCAAAAAAAGACAGTTATTTTGGATCGGAGAGAGTAATAATTATACCAAGCAAGTTTAGGGACCAAATGACTACCCGGTCAAAAATAACTGTCGCTTTTTGACTTTTCACAAAGATTAAGAAATGCAATTATTAAGGCATATTAATGGTGAAAGTTCCATGCTTACCCTTATTTATTGTTCAACTTTCTTACATTATTACACTCACTAAGTCAATTACTAAAGTAAAACAACTTCCAATGCAAGGGTAAATAAGGAATTTTAATTGTTTTGACTCAAAAGTGACAATTATTTTGGACCAAAAAAATTGCTCAAAAGCGACAGATATTTGGACCGGAGAGAGTATTTAATTAAGGGGTATTTTTGGTATTTTTAAATATTCGAAGAACAGAAGGGGCAATTTGGCAAAAAAAAAAAAACCAATATAAGGGAACAAACTAATAAACATAATTTATAAATGACCAAACTAATAAATAGTGTCAAGTTTAAGGATTAAATTATTATTTGATCCCTTCTTCAACGACAAGTAAATTAGGAACAGCGGAGTATTCATCTTTTAATTTTTGTGCACAACTCATTTTGTGTAAATTGTTACGATAGGTCGGGAGTATTTATAAGACTTAATTCGGTGAACACACCAATGCGAATACGCTAAGTAGGTGAAGAAGTCAAAACATCGAATTTAGGTCCCTTCTTTCTCACCGTCATAAGCGCCATCACGTGGCCACCAAATTACCATTCACTCCCTACTGGCCACCCCTCTAACCACCCCCCCCCCCTTTCCACACACAATCCACAATTGGATTATTACCCCTCCAGGCCCAGCCACGCCAAATTAATCATCATAAAACTCTCCTCATCCAAAGTTCCCGCCGCCGCCAGCGATGACTTCTCCGGCCATTCTCTCTCTCCTCATCATCTTCATCCTCCTACTCTCCACGGCCAACGCCACCAAAACAGTCTACGAAGCTCTAGAAGACTACGGCTTCCCCTCTGGCCTCATCCCAAAAGGCGTTGACGCCGAGTACGAGCTCGACGAAGCTACCGGAAAATTCAAGGTCTACATGAACCAATCCTGCTCCTTCACCATACAAGGGTACCCTCTTAAGTACAAATCGACGATCAGCGGGGTTATAACCAGGACAGGCTGAAGGATTTGAAGGGCGTAAGTGTAAAATTACTGTTGTTTTGGTTCAATATTGTGGAGATTAGGCATGACGGCGACGATCTGGATTTCTCGGTGGGGATCGTGTCGGCGAATTTTCCGGCGGATGGCTTCGAGGAATCGCCCCAGTGTGGGTGTGGATTTGACTGCGTTAACGGAATTAGGGGAGTGAGAGATGGGAGGATGTATTCGAGGGGGTTTGTGGCCTCAATTTGATTGATCAGGGGGTAAAAGTGTCTTTTTGTGATTCAACTTTGTATTTTCATGTATGGATTTAATGTTAGCTTTTTGAATGATAATGGAGTATATGTTTTCTATTTGCAAAGTTAATTTATCACCGAGTACTTTTATCATGAGCTAATTAAATTTATACATTGTTCTTGACAAGGTTAATAAATGCCCTTGAAAAATAGCATGAATGAGTGTTGTTATTCGCCTACATAAAATTTCTAAAAACATTTTTTTTTAAACATGAATATGGGTTGAGTAGGTTCCGGGGGAAACTTATTCCTCCAAGTTATAAAAGTCTACCTTTTAACCCTTAAACCCCAACCCTGAACCTTCCTTATAAAAACAAGAATTTTTATAAACTAGTTTCCCCAAAAAATTTCTGATATGGGTTTTACTAAAAAGAATTACGTGTGACTAGCAACCCATAAATGGCATGTGTTGCATTTGAAGTGGTTAAGGAAGTACAGTAATTAATTCCAAAAACAACAAAGACAGGGGATCTGTGTTGTAATTAACACTTAAAATTTTTATATTCATTTTCTTCTTATCTTGTGTACAAGAACTTCCGTGGTTTTAGTTCTAACAAGATTTAAAACTGCTATAACGAATGATTATGATATCAATCACAAATCTCTTTTGTGTAATGGCCAATTTTGTGACCAGACATCTTGTGTAACCCACTAAATTTAGGCTCCGTTTGGTTCGACGTAAATGTTTTGGGATAAATGTTTTACATATTTTCCGGTGTTTGGTAACCAAAAGTAAAGTGTCGCGCTCCGACCCGTGGTCCTACTTGGCCCCACGTCCGGGACACGCACGGAAGACGTCATAAAACATTCTAGGAAAATTTTTCGAAATATACTTTCTATAAAAAGGTTCACACAACCAACTCGATACTAAAACATGACTTCAAGTCACAAAACAACCTTTCACAAACAAGTACTAAGCCACTTGGCTACAACTACTAACTTTACTTACTTAATTACAAACACGAACATCTACTAAAAGAGATGATACCACAACTGAGTCACGGGTACACTACCCAAAAACTAGATCAAGATTGACCTCTAAATCCCTTGGTATGAAAAACTCTCAACTTTTCAGATGACTGGGCGGTCGCCCTAACAGGGCTGTGCGGCCGCCCAAAATACTCTGTTCCAAGAAGAAAACCCTTCAGATAGATGTGCGGCCGCACGCCCATTTTTGGCGGCCGCCCACATCACCTGACACACCAAAACTTAACCAAAGTTTACTCCTTTCGTTTCACAACCTAAAACTACTAATACTTGCAATACTTAACATCTACAACTTACACAAAGGCTAAAACTCAGCCTAAGAACAATACTAACACCAACAAGAACAAATTTCATTCTACTCCCTTTGTCCCAAATTACAAGTATAAATGAAACATACCAAAACATTGTTTTATCACATATAAAGCATATAAAGCATACTTTTGACCATTTTAACATTTAAAGGGGGATTAGTAACTTACCTATTTTCCGAAAAAAAGTGTCAAGAAAAAATATTGATCGGTAGATAGAATCTATTCAACCCCTAAACATTTATATATAATTAGATTTGAAAATGGAGTAGTAATTAAATAAAGAAATTCAATCACAAGAACAAACTTACCTTTGCTTCTTTCTACAACAATGGAGGTCAATCTTTTTTAAAGTAATGAGGTGTGTAAGTGTGTGTGAAATGCCATGGAGAGGGAGGGGGTGAGGGAGATAACTATCTTTTCCAAGTTTCACAATAACCCCTCAAATTCTATTTTAAACCTTTAAACCCTTAAACTCACATTTTCAATAAAGCCCCCATAATTTCCCACTAACAACTTAACTCCCCAAATAACTTTACTACTAACATTTTAACTAACACCAATAATCAATTAAGATGAGCAAATTCATATAAATGATGCAACACATCAAATGCACACATAATTTTAAATTAAAATTATCAAAATATAAAATAAATGTTAAAATAAATAAAACGAATTTGGGGTCGTTACATAAAGTATGAGAGAGAATGAGTGAGATGAATGGTAAAGATTTTTTTGTCATTTTAGAAAAGTGTGACTTATCAATGGGACACAAAAAATGATAATTTGTGCACATAATTATGGAACGGAGGGAGTACCTTTTTTTAAGTGACTATGTATGTGATAATCAGTTAAAGTTTGTGAGGTTAATTTGAAGCAATGTGTTTAAGTCACCCAATTCCGTTAGTCACGTGCATGGCACATGCTACATAACTGACTTTCTAACGAAATTCGTCAAAAAGGCCTTAACTGTTAACTGGCGAGTTTTAAAACATCAAGACCCGATTTGACAAAAATAACACATCGGAGTTCGCTTGGAAGGGTGTATGATACTTAAGGGTCTAAATTGCAATTAACCCTTTATTTAATTATTTTCTAAATAAAAATTCCACCATCTTAAGAGAAATGGAGTAGGTTTTGTAAAGATTCGTGTTTTTACCTATGAATAAGAATAGGAAAAATGTGTTTTTGCAAACACGCTGAAGTTTATTGTTAAACACAAGCGGTGACATTTTCGTAAATACTAGAGTTATTGTTCCCTTGGTTTGTGTAAGGTAGTTGAAGAGAGAAAGGAGTCTTTATTTTGCATCAAATTAATACTAACAGATGGAAAGAGTAATTTAGGAAGTTTAATGAAGAGTTATTGTTTCCTTGTTTGTGTAATTTTTGCTAAAATGACTTATAATAAAGTACGGAGGGAGTATGTATTAGTTGAATATATTTTATTATTTGCATCGATTATGAATTCGTTAAGCATTAACACAATTATAATACACCATGTGAACCAATTTTTATGATTTTAATATTAACAGAAAAAAAGGGGGAAAGGGGTAAAGGATGCAATTAGGCAACTGCAAACAACTAGAGCCATGAACATAAATAAAAAGTACTACGATAATACTATGGGTACAAAAAGTCACAAATATTGCTCACAAAATCATAAGTTTTATTATTTGATTGTATTTTAATTAAAGCGGGACTGATCAACTATCGATGCAACTAGTAAAATATCACTTATCTTGTGAGCAAAATTTTGTAACTTTATCTTGTGCTCCTAAACATAAAAAAATATGTAAATGATGTAATTTAATCTATAAAATAATTTATTTTTTATTCATCAATCAGAAACCGAAAGAAACACAACAGAGGAGCCATGTTATCTTGTTTTGTTTTTTTTAACAAGAAATTTCTATTGGGTATTAAAATTAAAAGGAAATCCATCATAACAAATTCTCTTGCGAACAAGAATATCTTCGTTCTAGTTTCCTTCCAATTTAATTCAAGGCTTCTTTTTTCTCAGTTTCGTCGAGTTTTCTGCTTCAGGAGCATCTCCCTCAGCTCAGCGGCGTCAACCTCTTTTGCGACTCCCTCCGGCCTGTAGTAACCGGTCACCGGATCTGGCACCCACGGCGTCGTCTTAGTTTGCCTCCTCCTTTCCTTTCTTCATCATAACAGAGCTCCTCCCACTTCCGGAAACCTCACCGAGCGACGCCGCTGCGTATCCACGCCTGCCATACATCGTATCCAAAAATTAATTATCAACATCTGAAATCATATTTTCAACCCATTTTGATGATTTACTACACATTTATACGTGTTTTTTTTTTTTTTCATGTTTAAGACGATGTAAATACGTTAAAAAAACAATCAGATGGTTATTTGCATGAACAAATCTGGAGAAAAACGATAAAATTAAATTCCTTAAAGTTGCTAAAAATAAATTACCTGCTACCAACAACGGAGAGTCTATCTGCGACAAAAGCAGAGACAAGCTTAGCATGGGAGAAAGAGCGCGCCATTGTTAATCCTAATCGAGAGGAGATTTGTCAAAAACAGAGAGATTTAAAGGAGTCGCTGCTGCAGAAAATTAGGGAAACGTTTTCCGGCAGCGGCGATAGGAAACCTCGGAAATTTGTTTATCTCTCTGTTGTTGAAAATTGTTTGAGAAAAATGAGATGGTTTGTTGTGAAACGCATTGTGGAGTAGTTTATAGAGAGGGGCAGGGGACGCGTAACGGAGAAGAGGGGTGGAAATTGGGTTGGGCGGGATGATTAAACTAATTATCAACTAGGGTTTGTAATTGGGCCCGTTCAATTTAGGCGGAAAAAGTCATGATTCTGTTTTGACAACTGGCTCAATCCTGGAACGAGTGCCGTTCTATTTTTGGTTCCTATAATTTGTTAGAACGTCGGTAACAGACGAATTAAATTAAAAAAATAAATTAACATTAAAATACCAAAATAAATGGTGCTCACAAATAACTTTCTATGTTATTTCTATTTTTGGAAACATCGCGTATAAATATGTACTAAAATTGGGTCCTCG
>JAOWBW010003122.1:0-40303 GCA_026119855.1 Campanula takesimana | reverse complement strand
ATAAAATGATGCCTAAATTTTATAGAATAATACTAGGGCACAAAAAAATCACAAGATTTTGCTCACAAAATCCTAGGTGTAATAATTTTATTGGTGTTTTTAAGTAGAGTGTGGCGGGTCCCATTATGAAGATGCAACCAATAAAATATCGCCACCTCATGTTGTGAGCAAGATTTTGTGATCTTATTTTGTGCCCCTAGCATTGCTCAATTTTATTAAAATATAAATATTTCTTTTGAATGGTCATATATTAACAATTTTAGAATCCCAATTATATATAAAAAGACTGAGTAATGAAATATTAAGTTTTATAGAATCCATAATTATATTCAAGCTTACTAACTGAATAATAATTTAAGTATTGAGCCAGTAAATGGACTCAATATTCGCTATTAGTCATTGCTTTACAAAAGGGTTTTAAAAGTTTCAAGCAACTATTCACTCCCCCCCCTCTAGCTATTTTTCATACATTTGTCGCTCTTTTGAGACCAACAATAAGACTTAGGTATAGCGATATCAAATATTTGTAATCTTTGTGTAATTTCTCATCCCCGCCTAGGCGGTCTAGGCGCTAGGCCCTACCGCACCGCCTAGCGATTTTTAGAACACTGGTATTTAGTTAGATACTAGTTCGCTCTTATAATTATATAAAATCAGTTTAGCTTTTATAGTTGAACTGTAAGAGTCATTTATTCAGAGTTTTTTTACATATAAAATAAAAACAAACTATGATATTTTATTAAGATTAACTCTCGTAACTTAAATATCTTAATTGATTGAGTTTTATAGATTAATATAAGAGTTATTTCCTATTCATTTTTTCATTTTTTTTTCTAAAAAAACCTTTCATATATTAATAAAATCAACTATCATAGTAAAATTATCACCTCACTTTAGTATTGATATTTCAGCTATAAAACCAATTTTTTAACGAAAATTGCACATCCCACATGCATATTGAGACTGAAAGAAATAGGCGGCTAGGACTGTTCCAGAAACAACCACTTGTGAGTACAGTTGTGCTCACAAGTGTCAAGACAGTTGTCTTGTCAACAATTCATAAATGCAGCGGAATAAATAAGAACAGAAATTAAACACTTCAGCAAGAATTACTTGCTGGAAAACTTTCATATACAAAACTATCTTGCAGAGTACAAGATGAATGAAAGAAATAAAACAATAAAAAGATCAAACTATTCTAGATCACTAGAACTCACTAAACACTCAAACACTTAGAAGTCTTTTTGGGAAGAACTTCTAAGAAACAAAGGACTCTCTAAACTTCTGAATTCTCTAAATGAATGCTCAGAATCCGTGACTAGCAAAGGAATGCGGCGTCTGTATTTATATGATCTCTTGGCCGCTTTCTCAATCACACGTGATCTTCATTTGGCCAATCATCCTTTCCTTTTGAGAGTCCACCTAAAATACACTCCTAAAATACATAACAGCTTTACAAAGATAACCATTAATATGTTAGTAAAATAAATCCTAAATATATACAACTAATTTAAACAAGATATACACAAACGAATTATAATAAAATATACTTGAAAATCAGAATCACAAAGATTTAAATATGATAGAGTATTTTCATACTCTTCAATCTCCCCCTATCTTTGTGGTTCTGAACAAAATCTGCAAAGAACATGTTAATGGAATTCATACCAAAAATAATAACATAGGAAACTACTAAGATATTACCAAAGTATCAAAGGTATTACAGATCAACTAAACTAAAATTTAAACATTGTTTTTGTTTCCAAGATCATAGTACAAGTCTTCTCCTAGTACTTCACAGTTTCAGCATCAGCATCCATATCTCTTTCAAAAGAAAATTCAAGCTCACTATCACCTCGAGCACCAGTAGCACTTGAACCAGCAATGGTGAGTGCTCCCCTGTATTATTCCCAGTTGCACTAGCTCCCCCTGCATTCACAGTCTCTCCCCTTTTTCGTGAGGAACCAACATTCAACACATTTCGCAGCCCTCCAAAGAGACTTCCAACCCTGAGATGATAATATGCTTGGCTAAGATCTCGGCTTTGTGAGTAGCTATTTGGGCTACGATGGAGTCAATTTGGGCCTGAGAACAGCTTGTGAAGAATCCGGAGGAGTTATGGCTGATGACTGCACAGTTGTGGGGATAGAGGAAGGCACAGTTGGCAGAACAACTGGGTTGTCAACTGGCTTAGCCCAGTCATTGTGTCGTTGAGGCTTAAACATGGTTTTGGGCTGAACATTTTGGAAGGAAGAGAAATAAGGATTTCATCTTTATCTGCCACAATTCCATGTGTTCCAAGAAGAGCAGAAATGAGACAATGATGGGGAGAGGCGGTAGGAGGTGTTTATAGATTCAACATAACTCACAATGGCTTCAAAAATGACTTGACTAAGGTTAAACTTATTTTCCCCAATGGAATGTAACAGCAAGGCTTGATTACGTGCAACAATGGATGGATTGGAGGATGGTTTCCAATTAGTGAGCATGATATGATGGAGGAGAAGATAGAGATGAGACAATGAGGTGGAACGAAGTTCAGAAGGCCAACCAAAATGGTGTTACCAGAGATTACCCTAACGGCCTCATCAATGTTCTGAGAAATTTTAGAGAATGGGGTGTTGGGAGTTTGGAGAATCTCATTGATTTTAGCAGGGGGAAAATCAATCACCCTATCTCTAACAAAAGTTTTCAGAAATTTGGGGAGGTATCTAATGCAACATCTTGAGTAAGATTTGCATAAAATTCAATAACCAACTTACGAGAAAATGGTGAAGCAAAATCTAAAGACTTCCTAATATTTCTCTCACCTAAAAAACCAGCACATTCAACCTATCAACACCTTCATATCCCTTTCCCTTTCAATGGTTAACTTTCGGGATAAATACTTGGAATATCTCTCAGCAGAATCAGGGTAAAAGAATTTGGGATTATGAGGGGAGTTTATATATAGGGCACAATGGGAATAGAAGCAGAAGGTTTACGTACCCTTTTTCCCTTGCCAGCTGTACCAGCACCACTTTACTGACTAGTTGACAGTCTTGATGATTTGGCAGATCTTCTATCAACTTGTTTGACAACAGCAGTAGACACAGAACCAAGATTTTTCAGAACTCCCATTCGTGTTGAAATTGGACCATCATTATCAGAAAGGGTGGCATCTGAATCACCTCAACATCCTTATCACTTGAATCGTCTGGTTGAGAGGATGAGCCTTCTTCTACTATTAGAATTTCTAGGGCTTTGCGTTGGCTCCCTTATATCTGAACTCTAAACGGAGTTGGTGCGGTTGGAGCGGGAGCTTTGATTGGGGCGACCTTTTTAGAGACCCTCTGTTTCTTCGCTGGAATTAGGGTAACCAAAGGAAAATCATAGCCGGAATTTGAAGTAGCTGCCGGCGTCGGAGACGGAGAAGGCGATGGTTCCCCATCCTCCGATTCGTTCAAAATCAGGTGACGTCGAGGCTTGGCAGCAGCAACATTCGCCTTAGCTTTCGCTTGGGCTTCAGTTTCTATGGCGGCCCTGGCGTTGTCGGGTTTGAAAGACCCAGATGGCCCCTGTTCCCAATTTTCCCAGGCGACCGGAGCGGCGTGACCTGGGGCCATTGCTTTGCGTGTTTTGGCTAAGGAGGTGACCTAGAGAGGGTTTTCAACGTCAATGGCGTGTTCAGGCAGCCCTAAGAACCTCGGATCAACAACAGAGTTTGATTGTGGAACATTGATCAAATCGGAAACAATGACGTTGCACTTGTAGGTGGCCGGTGCAGACGAGGATGACGACGCCATAAATATCTGCGCACAAAAAGAGAGGGAAATACCAGTGCAAATTAACCCAGATAGAAAAAAAGAAATTAAGAGAGACGAGGAGAGATGAGGGTAGTTGACAGGGGTTTTGATAGAGGAGATGAGACCTTACACTTGATTTGACAAGAGAAATTAACAAGAAGGGCAATGAACACAGACAAAGGAGAAAACCGTGTGACTCCTTTTAGTGTTGGACACCCTTTAAAATTCCAAAAGAGACTAGGATTTTGATTTTAAAAAAATGAAATCTTGCCTATACATTGTGTTTATCTATTTTGCCCAGAATAGATACTTGCCATAATTCCACAGAATCCATAGTTGCACAAAGGTACACCAACTCAGAAAAATTCACAACCTGCATGAAACTTGACCATCACGTTACTAGATTATCGTTAAACACATGAAAGCATTAATCTGTAACACGAAGAAAAACAATTCAATTTGCTGATTTAAATACCAAGGAGAAAAAAAAAACTTAAAAATATGCCTAAACACACACGTGAAGATTGTCTCAATTTTGGTGTGACATAGAATGGTCAACTCAGTTCATGACTCGGTTTCAACTCGTAAGAATTCAATGAGATTCACCTTCAATCATGCAGCCTCTAGAACACTCCATTTGAAGGCTTATGACTTATGAATCCGTTACGAGGAGGAGCTTTTCACTCTCACAATACAGTGTTACACTGATTCTCAAGTTATGTATGAAAACATGTCAGCACATTGCCTAAATGAGTAGTAACTTCAAAGACTGGAGGCAGCTTGTTTTCCCCGTAACCTTAGATTGAATGCCCACTCCATGATAACACTTTAGGAATTAACAAGATAAATTCAATATCGAGTCAAGAAGGGTCTTACATTCAAGGGTCAAAGCTCGGAGTCAAGGAACAAAAGAAGATCAAGTGATCACAAGAGACAATCGTGCAAGGATGAATGCAATCTACAATTTTTTTTAAAAAATTAGTGTGAACTGTAACATACCATTATACAGTCTATGCAGACAGTTGTCCGCACAGTTGTGAAGTCAAATGGTAACACACAATCCGAGAGACTTCTTGAGGGAAGAAAATCTCTCGAAATCCAAAGCCTTGGTAAAGATATCAGCAAGTTGATCCGTTGTGCTTACATGTTCAAGAGTAATGATTTTTGTTCAACGAGATCTCTAATAAAATGATGCCTAATATCTATATGCTTCATTCAGGAATGTTGTACCGGATTCTTGGAAATATTATGAGCACTTAAACTATCACAATATACCATCAAGGTATCACTTTGAAGACCATAACCTTTTATCATTTGGTTCATCCATAACAACTGGGTACAACAACTACCAACTGCGATGTATTCAGATTCAGCAGTCGATAAACAAACACAATTTGTTTCTTACTAACCAAGATACAAGATTATTCCCAAGATAAAAACACCCACCAGTGGTGCTCTTTCTATCATCAGTACTCCCAGACCAATCCGAATCACTATACCCAACAAGATTTGTGTTTGTGTCCCCTCGTGTAGTTTAACCCCAAATTTGTGGTACCACTAACATATCTAATTATCCGCTTAACATCCGTTAAGTGAGATACCTTGGGGTCATCCTGATACCTAGCACAAAGGCAGACGCTAAACATGATATCGGGCAGCTCGCTGTAAGGTACAGTAAGCTGCCTATCATACTTTGATAAAGTGTTTGATCAACACTCTCTCCATCCTCATCTTTAAACAGTTTTTGAGATGACCCCATGGGAGTTTTTAAGTGAGAAGCATTCTCGAGACCAAATTTCTTTACCAAAATTTGGCATACTTGGATTGTGAAATTGACATTCCTTCTTTAGATTGAACTATTTGTAGTCCAAGAAAGAATTTCAATTCCCCAACCATACTCATTTCGAATGTGGATGTCATACTCTTTACAAACTTGTCAAGCATAGTTTTAGAAGTAGAACTGAAGACTATGTCATCCACATAAATTTTAACCACGAGAATGTCCCTTTTATTTTCAAAATGAACAAAGTTTTATCAACCTCCCCTCTTTTAAAACCAGTTGAATAAGGTGCTCAGTTTGTCTTCCATACCAAGTACGTGGGGCTTGCTTTAGACCATAGAGCGCCTTTTTCAACTTAAACACATGATTTGGCTTATGAGGATCTTCAAATCCCTTGGGTTGCTCAACAATCACTTCCTCATTTAAAAAACCATTTAGGAACGCACTCTTCTAATCCATTTGATGAAGAGTGATTTTTAAATAGCATGAGATTGCTTATAACAGTCTAATAGACTCAATGCGGGCTACTGGGCCAAAAGTCTCGTCAAAGTCCACACCCTCTAATTGAGTGTAGCCCTGAGCCACTAGACGTGCTTTGTTCCTTGTTATTTTGCCTTGTTCATCATATTTATTCTTAAATATCCATTTAGTCCCAATAACATTGATGTTAGAGGGTCTAGGAACCAAGAACCAAACGTCATTCTTTTCAAATTGAATCAATTCCTCTTGCATGGCATTGATCCAATTATCATCTTTAAAGGCTTCTGACACATTTTTGGGCTCAAAATCAGCCACAAAACAACAAGAGTTTACCTGATGGTATGTGGATTGCATGCACACCAAACCGACCAATTCCCGGTAATTTATTCTTTTCCCTCTTGTTTTCCTTCCTTCAACCACTCCCCCATGACCTGGGAAGTTGGATGGTCTCCCTGTATCCTTGCAGCAATGTCAGTGCCTCTGCTTTCCTGATCTTCATTGATTTCAGAATCTGAACTGAAATCTGCTGCTGTTTGACCATCTGTCGTGGCAGTTGACTGTTCATTAGGACCGTCAGTTGTCCTTACAAGTGGTAAGTCTCCAGATTCTGTTGTACTCTTTGGTTCAGATTCATCATTAATCTGTTCAGGCTCCCAAGTACAACATGTGACATCATCCTCAGCTGTTTTTTTACATTAAGATCAGTAGCATCATCAAAAGTAACATTTATAGACTCCATAATTGTTTTGGTTTTAAAATTATAGACTCTATAGGCCCTACTATTTTGAGAATATCCAATGAAGATGGCCTTATCACTTTTCGAATCAAACTTAGAGAGATACTCGCGGTCATTGAGAATGTAACAAATACATCAAAAAACATGAAAATATTTGACCGTGGGTTTCTTTCCAAGCAAAATCTCGTAGGAAGTCATGGTACTTCCATTCTTAGAAAGACACGATTCCCTATATGACAAGCCGTATTAATTGCTTCTGCCCAAAAATTTTTAGACAAGTTTTTAGCACTCAACATGACTCTAGCCATCTCTTGTAATGTGCGATTTTTCCTTTCCGCTACTCCATTTTTGTTGCGGAGTTTTGGGGGCTGAGAACTCATGAGTAATCCCCTTTGAATCGCAAAATGATGAAAAAGTAGAATTTTCAAATTCGGTACCATGATCCGACCTAATCCTAATGGCTTTTAAACCATACAGATTTTTCACCTTTTCATACCAATTTTAAACTCTTCAATTGTGTTGGATTTTTACCTTAAGAAAATGACCCAAGTGTAACGAGAAAAATCATCCACACACACAAAACAGTATTTTTTGAGACATACTTTCCACTTCCATTGGACCCATTAAATCAGTGTGAATCAATTCTAGACACTTAGAAGTTCCAAAATTTTGAACCTTTTTATGACTTGACTTTGTTTGTTTTCCCTTTTGAATAGGTCCACACACACTTTAATTTTTCAAATCCAAATTCGGCAAACCTTTGGCTCCCCCAAACTTTATCAACTCACTTATTTTTCTCTCACTTGCATGTCCAAGTTTTTGATGCCAAATTTCAAGTTCATCTGATTTAGCAGAGAGACAAGATTCATCTTTACCAATTTTGTAACAATTATCTGATGAACGAACACCAGATAGAATTCACACATTTTTGTTATCAAAAACTTCACATTTGGACTTGTCAAACTTAACAACAAATCATTATCACACAGTTGACTGATACTTATCAAGTTTTCTTTTAACCCGTCAACATGTAAGACATTTTGCAAATTTGGCAAACCATCAACACTCAACGTACCTTTCCCAATGACCTTTCCCTTAGCACCTCCACCAAAATTTACATTCCCACTTTTGAAGGCTTCATAGTCTTTGAAGTGCTCAAGGGAACCGGTCATATGACGAGAACATCCACTGTCAAAGTACCATGCTCTTTCCACACTGCTTTTGAAGGAGGTAAACACCACTTGGCACTTTAGAGCGTCCTTTCTTACCCATGTTCTTTTTGTTGCAGCCTGCTGCTGTCTGGGCTGTTGCCTGGGCAGTTGATTGTCAGACTGTGCCCACAGTTGTCTGCCCAAGTGACCGCTGTTTTTGTCCAAGCCAAGTTTCTGTTTCAACTTATAACAGAATGGACGTATGTGTCTAGGAGCAAAACAATGGTGACACACGTATCTCCTCTTTCTATTTCTTTCTATTTTTGTGAGGAGACACATGATTAGCAGTAAACTCTCATTGTTTTTCGAAGTGCTCTCTCCTTCTTTGACAAAAATTGGATCTCCATAGCCTAATCCTGATTTTCCTGATTTCCCATGTTTAAAACTTCATCTAACTTAGCTCTCCAATTGTTAAGCTTTGTGAGAGTGTTAGTTTCCTTTTCAAGATTTCTTTTATACTTTTCACACTCTATTTCCTTTTAGTAAGCATGACTTCTAACTTGCCATTGGAGTCCTTTTGAAAATCATTTTCACTCACTGATTTCTCATTTTCAGATTAAGAGACAAATTAGTGGCGGTGAGTTTTTCAGTTACCTTCTTGAACTCTTTGAGTTGTTCCATTCATTTTGACCAATCCGCGAACAACTCAACATAGTTCTCATGTAATTCTTCATACGTGAGACAGTCTTCTTCATCTTGTTTTGACTCCTCAGTTTCACCTGCAGATGTAGAATTCAAGCAGGTATACACATTAGTACCATTTGAGCTGACAATTGTGCTGACAGTTGACTGTTCATCTTCACTGTCAGACTCACTATCACTAAGAGTTAAAGTACAACATATCTTTTTCTCAAAACTTTCACTAGAAGATGAAGGAGATGGTACATAAACATTTAAAATCCCTCTAAGTTCCATAAAACTTATCGTATCGTCTCAACATCATAGAATTCTTTTAACACATAATAGTTTCATTCTCCTTCATTTTCAGGTTTTCAAAAACAATGGTTAATACCAAAAAACCTTTTTTTGTTCATAGTGAGTTGTGCTGTCATTTGACAGTACATTCTCACTATCAGTTTCACTGTCAGAAAGGGAGATTGTGATCGATAACATGACAGGTTAGCTGTCTCATCATCATCATCTGAATCACTTAACGTAGAAGATATACTCATCCCTCTCTTTTTGAGTGTGTTTGCACACTCATTTGCATAGTGACCGTATCCTTGATATGCCCTGCACTGAACGGACTCAATTGATCTTTTGTTATCAGAAGAAGGTTTTTTCACACTTACATTAGTTTCCTTCCTGAATGGTTCAGCCTTGGTGGAAGGAGTGAAGCCTTTGTTGGGAAACTTTTGTTGCCTTTTCTTATTCAAAACGTTTTTGAATTTTTGGGTTATTAGGGCACACTCATCTTCCTCCAAGGTTAATTCATCAATATCCTTAGACAATTGCACAAGATCTTTGGACACGGTTAGAGCACTAGCAAGACCAATTGAGTTTGCTTTGCTATTTTTTTGCACTTCAAGGTTCAATTCAAACATAGTAAGAATACTTAGAACCTTTTCAAGACTCACGGTCCGAGTATCACAAGTTTCTTTAATGACAGAGACTTTGATGTTAAATTTTTCTGGGAGAGTTCTTAAAAGTTTACTAACCAACCTTGCATTGGAGATGGATTCTCCTAATGTAAAGGATTCATTTGAAATATCCATTAATTTAGCATAATAGTCTTGGATAGTTTCATTTTCTCCCATCCTTAAAATTTTAAATTCTGTCATCAATCTCCTTAATTTAGTTTGTTTGACACTGATAAATGTGTTTTTACACATTTAAAGAGTACTATTCTGTAACTCATTTTATGCTCGATCTTGGGTTTTATTATGTTTTAATGGCTTTTTGTGGAGATTTGTGTTAAGACAGGGAAATAGGTACTTTTGGGATAAATTGAGACGTACAGGAAGGCAAGGAATGCATGGGGACGGACTGAAATCCAGAAAGGAAGAGGAAAGAAAAAAATAATACATTTCAGCATGAGTGGGGGACCGCATATCACTAATTGGGCGACCTCACACTTATGGAGTAAATGGACCTATTGCAAACCTGATCAACTGGGCGACCGCACACCCCCATTTGGGCGGCCGCACAGTACGCCGGGCAGAAAATATTCAGTTTCCTAGTATTTTTAGGTTTTTAATTATTTTCCTGTTTGTAACCCTATTTGACCCTAGTATAAATACTGAGTAACTCCAGCAGCCAGAGGAGAGTTTTTTTTTTTTTTTTTTTTTTATCATATTTTCAAGGTGTAACTAAGGATTGAAGTATTCAAGTTTTTATTTCAAGAAGTATTATTCATAAATTCATGTTTTCTTCCCAAGAAATTGTGATGATCAACATGATTATGCTTGGATAATCTTCTCGTTCTACGGATTGGAGGTAACATGTACGGATTTGATTTGTGATAAATAATTCATCTTCAATCTTTGTTGTTGGGTTCTTTAAAAGGGTTTTTCATATAATTAATCGGTGTATATGGATTTCAAGTGATTGATCTACGTATACAAAGTCTATACTTTTAAAGAATATAATTGAGACTTGCAAAGTGATTTCTTGTCAAGATTGTCAATTCATAAATTCCTAGGGTTTCATGGATTCTTTGAATATTACATAGACTTTGCAAAAAGTGTAATATTAGAAGAGTACTAATTAAAGATAAGTGAACACTTGATTTTATATAAGTGAATGAATCCCCAACAGAGATTGATGATGTTATTATTGTCTGTTTCAATGAAGTACATGTGAACCCAATTCGTAGATTCTTTCGCTCATCGCTTGAATACCGGTAATTTCGTTCTTATTTACTTAATTGTTCTCTTAGTTAATTTTAATTGCTTTCTTAGTTTAAATAAAAACCAAAACCAGTTTTTAAATTTATTGTCTTTACTGTTGAAAGTCGAACTGTTGATACACAGTCTCTGTGGATCGACCCTCGCACTGCGTATTACTATTTCGATATCTAGTACGCTTGCTAGGTTTTATTACTAGTGGAGTTTTTCTACATCAAGTTTTTGGCGCCGTTGCCGGGGACTTGATCTGTATTCCACAGTTCAATTTTCAAAAGCGTATGCTTGGTCGAAAGTCACTGAACCCCCAGTTGGTTCCGTTGAACGACGACATCGACAACCTTGAGAGGGGCATTCCCCCTAATAATCAGTCAGAAATCGAATCTGAGCGTTCTGTCACCGGGACAGAAGAAGATTTAAGTGAAACCGAAACTTCCACCACCGAGGTAGAAGTAAACGTAAACATGGGTGAGGTTCGTCACATGAAGGACTTCTTTCGTCCTAAAATTGATGACGCATCATCATGTATCAATTTGCCGGCCGTGGCAAAAGCTTATGAATTAAAAGGGCAATATTTTAATTTGTTGCCTAGTTTCCATGGTTTAACTAATGAGGACCCGCCTAATTTCATCCTTGAATACCTGACCAATGTGCAAACATTCCCTATCACTGCTGGTATCACGGAGGACCAGTTAAAGCTGCGTTGTTTTCCTCTTTGTCTTAAGGGCGCAGCTAAGACTTGGTTCATGACTTTGCCTCCCAATAGCATAGATACATGGGAAAATGTACCAAGCTTTCTTTCAGAGATTTTATTCGCATCCCTCATTATCAGCATTAAGAAAGAAAATCATAGGTTTTCAACAAGAACCTGGTGAGGCATTCCACGAAGCGTGGGATCGTTTTAAAATGTTGTTAGTCCAGTGCCCTCACCATGATTTTTCTTTACCCCATTTAAATCAGTCATTCTATGATGGGTTGAGTCCTTTGCATCAAAACACTGTTGATAATGCTGCAGGGGGGTCAATAGGTGAGAAAACTCCAGAAGAAGCGAGGGACATATTTGAGATGTTAGGTGCAAATTCCCAGCAGAGAGGAGTGAGAGGAAATCAAAAGGGGATTTATGGAAAATGTCCCGATGTTGTGAAAATGGTATACGACTACCTAGTTTATTTTTTTTCTAGGCTCTAAATGACATTTAAAGTGTTTTTCATTAGTATCACTTTCCTCAAAATCCAAATGGAAATTGAGTTAGACATTTGTGATTATTAGGGTTTTTAGGGTTTTAAGGAAAATGTCCCGATGTTGTGAAAATGGTATACGACTACCTAGTTTATTTTTTTATTTTTTTTTCTAGGCTCTAAATGAAATTTAAAGTGTTTTTCATTAGTATCACTTTCCTCAAAATCCAAACGGAAATTGAGTTAGACATTTGTGAGATTATTAGGGTTTTTAGGGTTTTAAGGAAAATGTCCCGATGTTGTGAAAATGGTATACGACTACCTAGTTTAGCTTTTTTTATTTTTTTTCTAGGCTCTAAATGACATTTAAAGTGTTTTTCATTAGTATCACTTTCCTCAAAATCCAAACGGGAATTGAGTTAGACATTTGTGACATTATTAAGGTTTTTAGGGTTTTAAGGAAAATGTCCCGATGTTGTGAAAATGGTATACGACTACCTAGTTTATTTTATTTTTATTTTTTTTCTAGGCTCTAAATGACATTTAAAGTGTTTTTCATTAGTATCACTTTCCTCAAAATCCAAATGGAAATTGAGTTAGACATTTGTGAGATTATTAGGGTTTTTAGGGTTTTAAGGAAAATGTCCCGATGTTGTGAAAATGGTATACGACTACCTAGTTTATTTTTTTTCTAGGCTCTAAATGACATTTAAAGTGTTTTTCATTAGTATCACTTTCCTCAAAATCCAAACGGAAATTGAGTTAGACATTTGTGACATTATTAAGGTTTTAAGGAAAATGTCCCGATGTTGTGAAAATGGTATACGACTACCTAGTTTATTTTATTTTTATTTTTTTTCTAGGCTCTAAATGACATTTAAAGTGTTTTTCATTAGTATCACTTTCCTCAAAATCCAAACGGAATTGAGTTAGACATTTGTGACATTATTAAGGTTTTAAGGAAAATGTCCCGATGTTGTGAAAATTGTATACGACTACCTAGTTTATTTTATTTTTATTTTTTTTCTAGGCTCTAAATGACATTTAAAGTGTTTTTCATTAGTATCACTTTCCTCAAAATCCAAATGGAAATTGAGTTAGACATTTGTGACATTATTAGGGTTTTTAGGGTTTTAAGGAAAATGTCCCGATGTTGTGAAAATGGTATACGACTACCTAGTTTATTATTTTTTTATTTTTTTTCTAGGCTCTAAATGACATTTAAAGTGTTTTTCATTAGTATCACTTTCCTCAAAATCCAAACGGAAATTGAGTTAGACATTTGTGACATTATTAGGGTTTTTAGGGTTTTAAGGAAAATGTCTCGATGTTGTGAAAATGGTATACGACTACCTAGTTTATTTTATTTTTATTTTTTTTCTAGGCTCTAAATGACATTTAAAGTGTTTTTCATTAGTATCACTTTCCTCAAAATCCAAACGGAAATTGAGTTAGACATTTGTGACATTATTAGGGTTTTTAGGGTTTTAAGGAAAATGTCCCGATGTTGTGAAAATGGTATACGACTACCGAGTTTATTTTTTTTTTATTTTTTTTTCTAGGCTCTAAATGACATTTAAAGTGTTTTTCATTAGTATCACTTTCCTCAAAATCCAAACGGAAATTGAGTTAGACATTTGTGACATTATTAGGGTTTTTAGGGTTTTAAGGAAAATGTCCCGATGTTGTGAAAATGGTATACGACTACCTAGTTTATTTTATTTTTATTTTTTTTCTAGGCTCTAAATGACATTTAAAGTGTTTTTCATTAGTATCACTTTCCTCAAAATCCAAATGGAAATTGAGTTAGACATTTGTGACATTATTAGGGTTTTTAGGGTTTTAAGGAAAATGTCCCGATGTTGTGAAAATGGTATACGACTACCTAGTTTATTATTTTTTTTTCTAGGCTCTAAATGACATTTAAAGTGTTTTTCATTAGTATCACTTTCCTCAAAATCCAAACGGAAATTGAGTTTGACATTTGTGAGATTATTAGGGTTTTTAGGGTTTTAAGGAAAATGTCCCGATGTTGTGAAAATGGTATACGACTACCTAGTTTATTTTTTTTAATTTTTTTTCTAGGCTCTAAATGACATTTAAAGTGTTTTTCATTAGTATCACTTTCCTCAAAATCCAAACGGGAATTGAGTTAGACATTTGTGACATTATTAAGGTTTTAAGGAAAATGTCCCGATGTTGTGAAAATGGTATACGACTACCTAGTTTATTTTATTTTTATTTTTTTTCTAGGCTCTAAATGACATTTAAAGTGTTTTTCATTAGTATCACTTTCCTCAAAATCCAAATGGAAATTGAGTTAGACATTTGTGAGATTATTAGGGTTTTTAGGGTTTTAAGGAAAATATCCCGATGTTGTGAAAATGGTATACGACTACCTAGTTTATTTTTTTTCTAGGCTCTAAATGACATTTAAAGTGTTTTTCATTAGTATCACTTTCCTCAAAATCCAAATGGAAATTGAGTTAGACATTTGTGACATTATTAGGGTTTTTAGGGTTTTAAGGAAAATGTCCCGATGTTGTGAAAATGGTATACGACTACCTAGTTTATTTTTTTTTATTTTTTTCTAGGCTCTAAATGACATTTAAAGTGTTTTTCATTAGTATCACTTTCCTCAAAATCCAAACGGAAATTGAGTTAGACATTTGTGAGATTATTAGGGTTTTTAGGGTTTTAAGGAAAATGTCCCGATGTTGTGAAAATGGTATACGACTACCTAGTTTATTTTTTTTATTTTTTTTCTAGGCTCTAAATGAAATTTAAAGTGTTTTTCATTAGTATCACTTTCCTCAAAATCCAAACGGAAATTGAGTTAGACATTTGTGACATTATTAGGGTTTTTAGGGTTTTAAGGAAAATGTCCCGATGTTGTGAAAATGGTATACGACTACCTATTTTATTTTTTTCTAGGCTCTAAATGACATTTAAAGTGTTTTTCATTAGTATCACTTTCCTCAAAATCCAAATGGAAATTGAGTTAGACATTTGTGACATTATTAGGGTTTTTAGGGTTTTAAGGAAAATGTCCCGATGTTGTGAAAATGGTATACGACTACCTAGTTTATTTTATTTTTATTTTTTTTCTAGGCTCTAAATGACATTTAAAGTGTTTTTCATTAGTATCACTTTCCTCAAAATCCAAATGGAAATTGAGTTAGACATTTGTGACATTATTAGGGTTTTTAGGGTTTTAAGGAAAATGTCCCGATGTTGTGAAAATGGTATACGACTACCTAGTTTATTTTTTTTTTTCTAGGCTCTAAATGACATTTAAAGTGTTTTTCATTAGTATCACTTTCCTCAAAATCCAAACGGAAATTGAGTTAGACATTTGTGACATTATTAGGGTTTTTAGGGTTTTAAGGAAAATGTCCCGATTTTGTGAAAATGGTATACGACTACCTAGTTTATTTTATTTTTATTTTTTTTCTTGGCTCTAAATGACATTTAAAGTGTTTTTCATTAGTATCACTTTCCTCAAAATCCAAATGGAAATTGAGTTAGACATTTGTGACATTATTAGGGTTTTTAGGGTTTTAAGAAAAATGTCCCGATGTTGTGAAAATGGTATACGACTACCTGGTTTATTTTTTTCTAGGCTCTAAATGACATTTAAAGTGTTTTTCATTAGTATCACTTTCCTCAAAATCCAAACGGAAATTGAGTTAGACATTTGTGACATTATTAGGGTTTTTAGGGTTTTAAGAAAAATGTCCCGATGTTGTGAAAATGGTATACGACTACCTAGTTTATTTTTTTTTATTTTTTTCTATGCTCTAAATGACATTTAAAGTGTTTTTCATTAATATCACTTTCCTCAAAATCCAAATGGAAATTGAGTTAGAAATTTGTGACTTTATTAGGGTTTTTAGGGTTTACACGAGATAACATCTCGTGTAACACCACTCGAGATGCATCTCGAGTGGGTTTATACGAGACTTGTTTCGTGTAAACACACACGAGATGCATCTCGTGTAAACCCACACGAGACACATCTCGTGTGGGTTTACACGAGATACATCAGTAGTCTCAACACCAGCAACAACACAACAGCAACAACAACAGCAAAACATCATGTCCTCGGGGGGGGGGGGGGGGGAGGGGGTTTTTACGAAACACTAGAATAAACTATTGAATCCGGGGTTACGAAACACTAGAATAAACTATTGAATCGGGAGGGGGATTTAAAACGATAACTAAAATAAAAATACCATCATATTAACAAACTAGTAGAGGTGTCAATAAAAACTAGAATAAATGTGTCCTTTACAATACAATGAAAAGCAAAAATAAAATAAAATCCTAAGGCTGCGGTGGAAGTCCTAAAATCTCACCGGCCCATCTAAGACCAACTAGCCAGTGCTCGGGGGCACTGGGATCCGACAAAAATGGAAGTATGATAGCTCGTAACTCCGCAATCCCTGCGACAGAAGGCTGCGGTGGAACATCAGGTGGGGGAGGTGGAATGTCACCGGGTGGATCGTGTATCGGATTAGCTATCCGAACATGACTCCTAGCCCTAAACCAAGACATATAATCTGGAGTCACGAAGGGAACAGCCACGGGATGATCTCCAGTAAATAGTGGCCCCCAACGGACATCGGCCCTAAACTCCGCCATGCCAAAAGCCACCCACTCCTGCCAAACCTGATCTCCGTCACCGTAACGCTTCTGGTACCCCTTCTGACCCTTTGCCAAAACGCATAACTCGGTCGCCATGGGGGGCAGTCTGGGGATCCTCTGCTGGTACCCGAACTGCCTAGTCACACGATCAGGCATATACGCCTCTGTGATGTCACAAAAGCGTATAACACCCCTGTAGTATGAAACAGGCAGTATCGCGTCCGACCCGGTCCCATAAGGAGTCCAAATAACCTGTGAGTAGACATTGTTAGGCAAAGTCAACAGAATATCGGAAGGAACGACACAAAAACGTATAATAGTTTTAATATGAATAACTCACACTGTCAACCCCATCCTGTCAAGAATGCGGCGATACTGCACAAGATGATCGAACGTCCTCCCAGCCGAATCATCACGAGACCATCTACGGGCTCTCGGCTGCCCCTGCTGCCAATGGGGGTCAGTAACTCGCCGAAAACCCGGAAAGTACTCGTATATCCAGGCCTGAGATGTATGTAAAAAAGTATTAAATACTACTCAAATGCAACATTTAATAACAGAGGGGGGGGGGAAGTAGACAGTAAAAAGATAGTGAATAGAGTAAGATGTACCTCTAGGAGAGCCGCACAACCGCCCATCTGCTTGCATCCGGATCTGGACGCCTTCCCCAACTCTCGGTACATATATGCCAAAGTGGCTGATCCCCAGGAAAGAGTGGGGAGGCTGGCTAGATCCATGCACAGGGGCAGGTAGGCTGCGGGCACCTTATCCCCGCTCTTGTCCACGAACATCGTGCAACCCAATAGGTGCAGGATATACGCGGACGCACGATGGGCATCTGTCATGCCGCCTCTACGCTGAGTAAATAGACGCCTGACATCCCTCAATAAATAACCAGTGCCGCTCAACTGGAGGTGTCTAGAGATGCCAGATACGCCAGGCACTGGATCCGTATAGCGAACAACTCCACCATCAATCCTGATACCTGTAAATTGAAGATGCAATAACACATTTTAGTATAAGAGATGAATGTAGACAGTTCATATAATATATATAGACAGTTATATAATTGTGAATGGAGTATCGAAGCGATGTTATAAAAACATACCCAGGATATGAAAACTGTCATGTAAAGTAATCGTCATCTCCCCCCACGGCATGTGGAACGAGTTAGTCTCAGGAGACCACCGTTCCAAAAATGCCGTTAGGAGGGCATGGTTAGGCCTATGAATGACGGAATCATGCAGATGCTGGAGGCCAGATGCATCTACGAGGGCCAGCCAGGCTCTATCAGCAACCGGCTGCTCATCACGCTTGAACCTGTTCATTCGAAACAAAAAATATTATCAGTACTCAAGAAAAGCAGCATAGGATGATAATTAATGGAATATTTAGAGTGTGTGGTATAAATAACTTCAATATTTAAAACATTTCACATTAATGCTAAGCTTACTGTGCAAGATGCGTGAGTCTCGTATGGAAAGTCACCAATCCCTCAGTAGTAGAGTCACCCCAAATCTGTCTGGCTCGGTGGTCACCGAACCCGTACATCAGTGAAACATCCTCTGGCCCACCACCGGGGTCCATCTGAAGCTGCCATGATGGTGGCGCATCCTGACCCCGCCTCCTCCCGTGTCTCAGAGGTCTAGGCGGCTCTACTACATCATCATCCTCATCATCCTCCTCCTCCTGCACCCCCACCTCCACCTCCTCCTCCTCCTCATCATCCTGCCCCCCCTCCTGCCCCTCCCCATCCTCCTCCCCATCATCACTATCACTCTCCTCCTCCCCATCATCACTATCCTCCTCCTCCTCACTATCCCCATCGACCACCGCCTCCTCCTCCTGAACATCATCAGCTGCTGCCGCCTCCTCCTCCCTCTCCTCCTGCTCATCATCAGCTGTGGCATCCTCGTCATTCCGAGCCTTGCTCCGGTTTTCTCCTCTCTCCAAACGCTCTTCAGCCTTCCTCTTTCTAGCTGAAACGGTCATAGGATCACGTGCCTACAAAAAACACAAATAAGAGACAATACATTAGCGACAGTTACAGTAGATTAAATAAATGAACACAATGCTGACTGATAATTCACAATGCTGATATTCAGAAGGATCACATCTCGTGTAACACCACTCGAGATGCATCTCGAGTGGGTTTACACGAGATGACATCTCGTGTAACACCACTCGAGATGCATCTCGGGTGTGTTTACACGTTGTCTCGTGTAAACACACCCGAGATGCATCTCGAGTGGTGATACACGAGACACACCAAAGCCATCAAACCCAAACATCCCAGATTAATAACAGAAAAAAAAATAATCCCAAAGAGTGTGTTGTGTACATTTTGTTCGCAATTTGAATAATTTTGTAGTTGAATCCAATTTCAATTTTACATTTTTCAAATCATGTTTAATTGGGAATATAGAAATGTAAAATAAGGTTAAAAATTGCTTACCTTTTTCACAGGCGCTGTAGACGAGCTAGTCCCGGCGGCGATGTGGGCGGCGGTTGTCCCGGCGGCGGTCTTGGGTATTTTAACTTTCACCATTTCAATTTCGAAGAGACGTTAGAGAGAGACTGTTCGTTTCTTTCTTCGTCGTTGTTTCAAACTGAGAGAGAGAGAGAGAGAGGGGGGTTAGGGAGCGAACGTGAGGGAGAGTGAAATTGAAAAAAAAAAAAAAAAAAAGGATATATATATGGGTACTTTGGTAATTTAATGGGGATGTGGAAATAAGGGGCTGTGTATATAACACAAGCCGTAAATAAGACACTGCCCAAACCAAGGCAAATGGAAGAGTTGTGTTAATTTGGTCCGGACATACCATTTTACGTGGGCCCCAAATTTAGAATCAAAATTTTGGATAGTCATGGATTTAGACAAATTTCCGACAAATATAAATTTTGACAAAATAATTTTGACTACTCTTTTTCACACTATACTAAGAAATCAAAAGTGCACCTTTCTTAAACATGTTTTTTGTTTTTTCCTTTCATTTTATTATTGTGTTCTTTGATTTTTTTAGTCACGTTTGGATTGAAATTATTTTTAAAGAAAATATTACCCCATTGTAACTTTTTTTTCCATTAAAAATGCTCCTCTTTGTATTTTTAATTTGTTTTTCTCTATTTATATGAGAGCCTGTGATTTCTCTCATAATGTGAGTGTATGTGATTTTCCTTCTTTGGCGAGGACCTTGTATATTTCGTGTGTTTTCTTTGGTGTTTCTATTGAATATTTGTTTGTTTATCTCAATCAACTATCTGACGAGGATGATGAATGAGCATTTATGGCGGCTCGGACTTTTACCATTCATGGTCTTGTTCAGGTGTTGGAGAGAGATGCAATGGCTTTATTCTTGGCAATGTCGTGGGTCTTGGAGATAGGGTTTAAAAATGTTGAATTTAAAGTGTACTATATACTAGTTCATGATGGAGTGAAGTCACAAGATCAAGTTTTAACTAAACTTGATGCAATCCTTACGCGCTGCAAAGTTGTGCTCAGTAGAAAACTTCTTTTTTTTTGCGGTTAATAGGCTGAAATGCCAATTTATTGGCAAATGTAATTTTTAGGGCAGTGTTAGTAAATGCGAGCTCACTGTAAACTCTCAACGTTTGTGGATAGTCAACCTCTAAACATTTGTTGTCGTTAACATGTTAAATCAATTATGTTGATTTCACCATAGTCATTAATAGATTGTTGTAAAGACCATCAATTATGGTCATGCAATATCCTTTGAATAATAAATCATTAGACTATAAGATTTTGACATTTATTGTTAAAATATAGTTTGACCACCTAAATGGTTGACAATTTTTTATATGAGATACAATCTTTGGTACAATCAATTAATATGACTTAATTTTGTTGAAACAAATTGAGGATGAGTATGCAATTGAATTTGATATTCGTTGTCATAAAATGATTATCATTTTTTTTTTTTGGAAACTAGTTCGTCTATAAGTTATAAAAAATCATGTTTTTATAGGGTTTAAAGTTTAAGGTTTAAAGGTAATACTAATGGGTTAATCTCGCTTTACTACCCCAATGTTTACATGTTGTATCAGTTAGGGGTCTATGGTTTTATATTTCTCACTTTAGGGCCCAGACTATCGTTTTTGTATCAATTCAGAACCCAAGCAAGAATTTTGTTAGATTTTAAACGGAAAGTTAACATGTGCCATCTAAAATCTATTTTCTCTGGGGGTTTTTGGTTTTTTCAAGTCATTAGTATATTTAAGCCTTCAAACTCTCGACTTATGAAATACTGTTCCAAACAAAAAACACATAAAGTAATTCCTTCTTATTTATTTTTTTAAAAAATCCCCTACAATTTAATAGACTCAAACAAACTTTTCAGGAGTCAATGTGAAAGTTGCTTTAATTCTGAGTATTATTATTATTATTATTATTATTATTATTATTATTATTATTATTTCTTTTCCTGGGTATAGCTATAACTTAGAAAGAAAGATAATTTTAAAATTATAAAATTCCAATTTCCCCAAATTTTTGAAAGAAAAAAGTTAATTTAAAAATCACCCAAACATAAAAAAAGTACTATCAGAATACAAACAGAGTGTCTTAAAGAAAGCTTGTGAGTCAATTGATCACTCTTGGCATTAAATGAGTGATAATTTGAGCAACAATATCACTGAAACTCTCAAATTAAACCAAAGCTAATGAACCTGAGATTGATTTGGGTGTGCTGCCAAACTATCATTGTTCAACAATTATTCTTGTGAAAATATCAAATGCCCAAGAGAAAATAGGTGTTAGGATGTGATGTTCCAACTTTCTATTCAAAATATAACGGAATGTTTGTTTAGGCCCTAGATTGATACGAAAATGAAAGTTCAGACCCTAAAGTGAGAAAAATAAAACTATAGGCCCCAAAATGATTCAGCAGGTAAACCCTAGGGTAGTAAAGTGAGATTATCCCAATACTAATATTAAAAAGCGGATTTTTTTTTAATATATGGAGAAACTAGTTTTCCACAAAACCTATTTATACTACTGTATTAAATTATGTTATGTTATTTTTCAGTTGTTTAGAGTAATGATGCTAGACTGTTAGTGGAGAACATCATGCTACTATAATTAATTGCCCAATTGACTCCATTGTCCTTAATATTTAAAATATTCACTTCATTCAGCATATTGTACAAAATTAAATGGAATATTCTTCTTCTTCTGGTGAGGGTGACTAGATTATTACTCCCTTCCTTCCTACCTACATTTGGTTTAAAATAATCACGGAGTATATGTCAATTTCTCGGTCAAGTTATTAGACTTTTGACTCATTTTTTAATGAAATTTTAAACATTTTGTATTGGTATACCTTTCAAATGCTATTAATAATATTTTAATATTTCACAAAGATTAGTGTTTCATAAAATTTCAGTTAGATTTTAATTTAGTTGACAAAAAAAAGTTTAAGTATGACATTTACTTTTTGTTTTTTTAAAAAATATAAGTAACATTTATTTTGAAATTAAGAAAATATACATTAGGTAAATTCGAAAAGAGGGTTTAAAGTTTATTGGGGTTTCTAAAGCGAGACTCCATATTTAAATTTCGACAAGGAGTTTAAAATGCCAGAAAACTTCCAAAACAAACAAGTTGGACCCATTCATATTCCATGCTACTAAATTTTATAGAATAATACTAGGGGCACAAAAAAATCACAAGATTTTGCTCACAAAATCCTAGGTGTAATAATTTTATTGGTGTTTTTAAGTAGAGTGTGGCGGGTCCATTATCGATGCAACCAATAAAATATCGCCACCTCATGTTGTGAGCAAGATTTTGTGATCTTATTTTGTGCCCCTATCATTGCTCAATTTTATAAAATATAAATATTTTCTTTTGAATGGTCATATATTAACAATTTTAGAATTCCAATATATATATAAAAGACTGAGTAATGAAAATATTAAAGTTTTATAGAGTCCATAAATTATATTCAAGCTTACTAACTGAATAATAATTAAGTATTGAGCCAGTAAATGGACTCAATATTTCGCTATTAGTCATTGCTTTACAAAAGGGTTTAAAAAGTTTCAAGCAACTATTCACTCCCCCCCACTGTAGCTATTTTTCATACATTTGTCGCTCTTTTGAGACCAACAATAAGACTTAGGTATAGCGATATCAAAATATTTGTAATCTTTGTGTAATTTCTCATCCCTGCCTAGGCGGTCTAGGCACTAGGCCCTACCGCACCGCCTAGCGATTTTTAGAACACTGGTATTTAGTTAGATACTAGTTCGCTCTTATAATTATATAAAATCAGTTTAGCTTTTTATAGTTGAACTGTAAGAGTCATTTATTCAGAGTTTTTTTATATATAAAATAAAAACAAACTATTATATTTTATTAAGATTGACTCTCGTAACTTAAATATCATAATTGATTGAGTTTTATAGATTAAATATAAGAGTTATTTCCTATTCTTTTTTTCATTTTTTTTCTAAAAAAAAAAACCTTTCATATATTAATAAAATCAACTATCATAGTAAAATTATCACCTCACTTTAGTATTGATATTTCAGCTATAAAACCAATTTTTTAACGAAAATTGCACATCCCACATGCATATTGAGACTGAAAGAAATAGGCGGCTATGACTGTTCCAAAAAACAACCACTTGTGAGAACAGTTGTGCTCACAAGTGTCAAGACAGTTGTCTTGTCAATAATTCATAAATGCAGCGGAATAAAATAAGAACAGAAATTAAACACTTCAGCAAGAAATTACTTGCTGGAAAACTTTCATATACGAATACTATCTTGCAGAGTACAAGATGAATGAAAGAAACAAAACAATAAAAAGATCAAACTATTCTAGATCACTAGAACTCACTAAACACTCAAACACTTAGAAGTCTTTTTGGGAAGAACTTCTAAGAAACAAAGAACTCTCTAAACTTCTGAATTCTCTAAATGAATGCTCAGAATCCGTGACTAGCAAAGGAATGCGGCGTCTGTATTTATAGGATCTCTTGGCCGCTTTCTCAATCACACGTGATCTTCATTTGGCCAATCATCCTTTCCTTTTGAGAGTCCACCTAAAATACACTCCTAAAATACATAACAGCTTTCCAAAGATAACCATTAATATGTTAGTAAAATAAATCCTAAATATATACAACTAATTTAAACAAGATATACACAAACGAATTATAAATAAAATATACTTGAAAATCAGAATCACAAAGATTTAAATATGATAGAGTATTTTCATACTCTTCAATCTCCCCCTATCTTTGTGGTTCTGAACAAAATCTGCAAAGAACATGTTAATGCAATTCATACCAAAAAATAATAACATAGGAAACTACTAAGATATTACCAAAGTATCAAAGGTATTACAGATCAACTAAACTAAATTTAAACATTGTTTTTGTTTCCAAGATCAGCGTACAAGTCTTCTCCGAGTACTTCAGTTTCAGCATCAGCATCCATATCTCTTTCAAAAGAAAATTCAAGCTCACTATCACCTAAAGCACCAGCAGCACTTGAACCAGCAATGGTGAGTGATCCCCCTGTATTATTCCCAGTTGCACTAGCTCCCCCTGCATTCACAGTCTCTCCCTTTTTTGTGAGGAGCCAACATTCAACACATTTCGCAGCCCTTCCAAAGAGACTTCCAACCCTGAGATGATAATATGCTTGGCTAAGATCTCGGCTTTGTGAGTAGCTATTTGGGCTACGATGGAGTCAATTTGGGCCTGGAGAACAGCTTGTGAAGAATCCGGAGGAGTTATGGCTGATGACTGCACAGTTGTGGGGATAGAGGAAGGCACAGTTGGCGGAACAACTGGGTTGTCAACTGGCTTAGCCCAGTCATTGTGTCGTTGAGGCTTAAACATGGTTTTGGGCTGAACAATTTTGGAAGGAAGAGAAATAAGGATTTCATCTTTATCTGCCACAATTCCATGTGTTCCAAGAAGAGCAGAAATGAGACAAGGATGGGGAAGGCGGTAGGAGGTGTTTATAGATTCAGCATAACTCACAATGGTTTCAAAAATGACTTGACTAAGGTTAAACTTATTTTCCCCAATGGAATGTAACAGCAAGGCTTGCTCACGGGTATCAATGGATGGATTGGAGGATGGTTTCCAATTAGTGAGCATGATATGATGGAAGAGAAGATAGAGATGAGACAATGAGGTGGAACGAAGTTCAGAAGGCCAAACCAAAATGGTGTTACCAGAGATTACCCTAACGGCCTCATCAATGTTCTAAGAAATTTTAGAGAAGGGGTGTTGGGAGTTTGGAGAATCTCATTGATTTTAGCAGGGGGAAAATCAATCACCCTATCTCTAACAAATGTTTTCAAAAAAGTTTGGGAGGTATCTAATGCAACATCTTGAGTAAGATTTGCATAAAATTCAATAACCAACTTACGAGAAAATGGTGAAGCAAAATCTAAAGACTTCCTAAGATTTCTCTCACCTAAAAAACCCAGCACATTCAACCTCTCAAACACCTTCATATCCCTTTGCCTTTCAATGGTAAACTTTCGGGATAAATACTTGGAATATCTCTCAGCAGAATCAGGGTAAAAGAATTTTGGATTATGAGGGGATTTTATATTATAGGGCACAAGGGGAATAGAAGCAGAAGGTTTACGTACCCTTTTTCCCTTGCCAGCTGTACCAGCACCACTTGACTAACCAGTTGACAGTCTTGATGATTTGGCAGATCATCTATCAACATGTTTGACAACAACAGTAGACACAGAACCAAGATTTTTCAGAACTCCCCTTCGTGTTGAAATTGGACCATCATTATCAGAAAGGGTGGCATCTGAATCAACCTCAACATCCTTATCGCTTGAATCGTCTGGTTGAGAGGATGATCCTTCTTCTACCATTGGAATTTCTAGGGCTTTGCGCTTGGCTCCCCTTGTCTGAACTCTAGACGGAGTTGGTGCGGTTGGAGCGGGAGCTTTGATTGGGGCGACCTTTTTAGAGACCCTCTGTTTCTTCGCTAGAATTAGGGTAACCAAAGGAACATCATCGCCGGAATTTGAGGTAGCTGCCGGCGTCGGAGACGGAGAAGGCGATGGTTCCTCATCCTCCGATTCGTTCATAATCAGGCGATGTTGAGGCATGGCAGCAACAACATTCTCCTTAGCTTTCGCTTTGGCTTCAGTTTCCATGGCGGCCCTGGCTTTGTCGGGTTTGAAAGACCCAGATGAAGCCCATGTTCCCAATTTTCCCAGGCGACCGGAGCGGCGTGACCTGGGGGCCATTTCTTTGCGTGTTTTGGCTAAGGAGGTGACCTGGAGAGGGTTTTCAACGTCAATGGCGTGTTCAGGCAGCCCTAAGAACCTCGGATCAACAGCAGAGTTTGATTGTGGAACATTGATCAAATCGACAACAATGGCGTTGCACTTGTAGGTGGCCGGTGCAGACGAGGATGACGACGCCATAAATATCTGCGCACAAAAAGAGAGAGAAATACCAATGCAAATTAACCCAGATAGAGAAAAAGAAATTAAGAGAGACGAGGAGAGAGGAGGGGTAGTTGACAGGGGTTTTGATAGAGGAGATGAGACCTTATAATTGATTTGACAAGAGCAATTAACAAGAAGGGTAATGAACACAGACAAAGGATGAGGTGCACTGGATGAGGGAGAAAACCGTGTGACTCCTTTTAGTGTTGGACGCCCTTTAAAATTCCAAAAGAGACTAGGATTTTGATTTTTAAAAAATGAAATCTTGCCTATACATTGTGATTATCTATTTTGCCCAGAATAGATACTTGCCATAATTCCCCAGAATCCATAGTTCCACAAAGGTACACCAACTCAGAAAAATTCACAACCTTCATGAAACTTGACCATCACGTTACTAGATTATCGTTAAACACATGAAAGCATTAAATCTGTATCATGAAGAAGAACAATTCAATTTGCTGATTTAAATACCAAGGAGAAAAAAAAAACTTAAAAAAAATATGCCTAAACACACACGTGAAGATTGTCCCAATTTTGGTGTGACATAGAATGGTCAACGCAGTTCATGACTCGGTTTCAACTCGCAAGAATTCAATGAGATTCACCTTCAATCATGCAGCCTCTAGAACACTCCCTTTGAAGGCTTATGACTTATGAATCAATTACGGGGAGGAGCTTTTCACTCTCACAATACAGTGTTACACTGATTCTCAAGTTATGTATGAATACATGTCAGCACATTGCCTAAATGAGTAGTAACTTCAAAGACTGGAGGCAGCTTATTTTCCCCGTAACCTTAGATTGAATGCCCACTCCATGATAACACTTTAAGAATTAACAAGATAAATTCAATATCGAGTCAAGAAGGGTCTTACATTCAAGGGTCAAAGCTCGGAGTCAAGGAACAAAAGAAGATCAAGTGATCACAAGAGACAATCGTGCAAGGATGAATGTAATCTACAATTTTTTTTTAAATTAGTGTGAACTGTAACATACCATTATACAGTCTATGCAGACAGTTGTCCGCACAGTTGTGAAGTCAAATGGTAACACCCAATCCGAGAGACTTCTTAAGGGAAGAAAACCTCTCGAAATCCAAAGCCTTGGTAAAGATATAAGCAAGTTGATCCGTTGTGCTTACATGTTCAAGAGTAATGATTTTTCGTTCAACGAGATCTCTAATAAAATGATGCCTAAATTTTATAGAATAATACTAGGGGCACAAAAAAATCACAAGATTTTGCTCACAAAATCCTAGGTGTAATAATTTTATTGGTGTTTTTAAGTAGAGTGTGGCGGGTCCATTATCGATGCAACCAATAAAATATCGCCACCTCATGTTGTGAGCAAGATTTTGTGATCTTATTTTGTGCCCCTAGCATTGCTCAATTTTATAAAATATAAATATTTTCTTTTGAATGGTCATATATTAACAATTTTAGAATCCCAATTATATATAAAAAGACTGAGTAATGAAAATATTAAAGTTTTATAGAATCCATAAATTATATTCAAGCTTACTAACTGAATAATAATTAAGTATTGAGCCAGTAAATGGACTCAATATTTCGCTATTAGTCATTGCTTTACAAAAGGGTTTTAAAAGTTTCAAGCAACTATTCACTCCCCCCCCTCTAGCTATTTTTCATACATTTGTCGCTCTTTTGAGACCAACAATAAGACTTAGGTATAGCGATATCAAAATATTTGTAATCTTTGTGTAATTTCTCATCCCCGCCTAGGCGGTCTAGGCGCTAGGCCCTACCGCACCGCCTAGCGATTTTTAGAACACTGGTATTTAGTTAGATACTAGTTCGCTCTTATAATTATATAAAATCAGTTTAGCTTTTTATAGTTGAACTGTAAGAGTCATTTATTCAGAGTTTTTTTACATATAAAATAAAAACAAACTATGATATTTTATTAAGATTAACTCTCGTAACTTAAATATCATAATTGATTGAGTTTTATAGATTAAATATAAGAGTTATTTCCTATTCATTTTTTCATTTTTTTTTCTAAAAAAAACCTTTCATATATTAATAAAATCAACTATCATAGTAAAATTATCACCTCACTTTAGTATTGATATTTCAGCTATAAAACCAAATTTTTAACGAAAATTGCACATCCCACATGCATATTGAGACTGAAAGAAATAGGCGGCTAGGACTGTTCCAGAAAACAACCACTTGTGAGTACAGTTGTGCTCACAAGTGTCAAGACAGTTGTCTTGTCAACAATTCATAAATGCAGCGGAATAAAATAAGAACAGAAATTAAACACTTCAGCAAGAAATTACTTGCTGGAAAACTTTCATATACGAAAACTATCTTGCAGAGTACAAGATGAATGAAAGAAATAAAACAATAAAAGATCAAACTATTCTAGATCACTAGAACTCACTAAACACTCAAACACTTAGAAGTCTTTTTGGGAAGAACTTCTAAGAAACAAAGGACTCTCTAAACTTCTGAATTCTCTAAATGAATGCTCAGAATCCGTGACTAGCAAAGGAATGCGGCGTCTGTATTTATATGATCTCTTGGCCGCTTTCTCAATCACACGTGATCTTCATTTGGCCAATCATCCTTTCCTTTTGAGAGTCCACCTAAAATACACTCCTAAAATACATAACAGCTTTACAAAGATAACCATTAATATGTTAGTAAAATAAATCCTAAATATATACAACTAATTTAAACAAGATATACACAAACGAATTATAAATAAAATATACTTGAAATCAGAATCACAAAGATTTAAATATGATAGAGTATTTTCATACTCTTCAATCTCCCCCTATCTTTGTGGTTCTGAACAAAATCTGCAAAGAACATGTTAATGGAATTCATACCAAAAAATAATAACATAGGAAACTACTAAGATATTACCAAAGTATCAAAGGTATTACAGATCAACTAAACTAAAATTTAAACATTGTTTTTGTTTCCAAGATCATAGTACAAGTCTTCTCCTAGTACTTCAGTTTCAGCATCAGCATCCATATCTCTTTCAAAAGAAAATTCAAGCTCACTATCACCTCGAGCACCAGTAGCACTTGAACCAGCAATGGTGAGTGCTCCCCCTGTATTATTCCCAGTTGCACTAGCTCCCCCTGCATTCACAGTCTCTCCCCTTTTTCGTGAGGAACCAACATTCAACACATTTCGCAGCCCTTCCAAAGAGACTTCCAACCCTGAGATGATAATATGCTTGGCTAAGATCTCGGCTTTGTGAGTAGCTATTTGGGCTACGATGGAGTCAATTTGGGCCTGGAGAACAGCTTGTGAAGAATCCGGAGGAGTTATGGCTGATGACTGCACAGTTGTGGGGATAGAGGAAGGCACAGTTGGCAGAACAACTGGGTTGTCAACTGGCTTAGCCCAGTCATTGTGTCGTTGAGGCTTAAACATGGTTTTGGGCTGAACAATTTTGGAAGGAAGAGAAATAAGGATTTCATCTTTATCTGCCACAATTCCATGTGTTCCAAGAAGAGCAGAAATGAGACAATGATGGGGAAGGCGGTAGGAGGTGTTTATAGATTCAACATAACTCACAATGGCTTCAAAAATGACTTGACTAAGGTTAAACTTATTTTCCCCAATGGAATGTAACAGCAAGGCTTGATTACGTGCAACAATGGATGGATTGGAGGATGGTTTCCAATTAGTGAGCATGATATGATGGAGGAGAAGATAGAGATGAGACAATGAGGTGGAACGAAGTTCAGAAGGCCAAACCAAAATGGTGTTACCAGAGATTACCCTAACGGCCTCATCAATGTTCTGAGAAATTTTAGAGAATGGGGTGTTGGGAGTTTGGAGAATCTCATTGATTTTAGCAGGGGGAAAATCAATCACCCTATCTCTAACAAAAGTTTTCAGAAAATTTGGGGAGGTATCTAATGCAACATCTTGAGTAAGATTTGCATAAAATTCAATAACCAACTTACGAGAAAATGGTGAAGCAAAATCTAAAGACTTCCTAATATTTCTCTCACCTAAAAAACCCAGCACATTCAACCTATCAAACACCTTCATATCCCTTTCCTTTCAATGGTTAACTTTCGGGATAAATACTTGGAATATCTCTCAGCAGAATCAGGGTAAAAGAATTTGGGATTATGAGGGGAGTTTATATTATAGGGCACAATGGGAATAGAAGCAGAAGGTTTACGTACCCTTTTTCCCTTGCCAGCTGTACCAGCACCACTTTACTGACTAGTTGACAGTCTTGATGATTTGGCAGATCTTCTATCAACTTGTTTGACAACAGCAGTAGACACAGAACCAAGATTTTTCAGAACTCCCATTCGTGTTGAAATTGGACCATCATTATCAGAAAGGGTGGCATCTGAATCAACCTCAACATCCTTATCACTTGAATCGTCTGGTTGAGAGGATGAGCCTTCTTCTACTATTAGAATTTCTAGGGCTTTGCGTTTGGCTCCCCTTATCTGAACTCTAAACGGAGTTGGTGCGGTTGGAGCGGGAGCTTTGATTGGGGCGACCTTTTTAGAGACCCTCTGTTTCTTCGCTGGAATTAGGGTAACCAAAGGAAAATCATAGCCGGAATTTGAAGTAGCTGCCGGCGTCGGAGACGGAGAAGGCGATGGTTCCCCATCCTCCGATTCGTTCAAAATCAGGTGACGTCGAGGCTTGGCAGCAGCAACATTCGCCTTAGCTTTCGCTTGGGCTTCAGTTTCTATGGCGGCCCTGGCGTTGTCGGGTTTGAAAGACCCAGATGAAGCCCCTGTTCCCAATTTTCCCAGGCGACCGGAGCGGCGTGACCTGGGGGCCATTGCTTTGCGTGTTTTGGCTAAGGAGGTGACCTAGAGAGGGTTTTCAACGTCAATGGCGTGTTCAGGCAGCCCTAAGAACCTCGGATCAACAACAGAGTTTGATTGTGGAACATTGATCAAATCGGAAACAATGACGTTGCACTTGTAGGTGGCCGGTGCAGACGAGGATGACGACGCCATAAATATCTGCGCACAAAAAGAGAGGGAAATACCAGTGCAAATTAACCCAGATAGAAAAAAAGAAATTAAGAGAGACGAGGAGAGATGAGGGGTAGTTGACAGGGGTTTTGATAGAGGAGATGAGACCTTACACTTGATTTGACAAGAGAAATTAACAAGAAGGGCAATGAACACAGACAAAGGAGAAAACCGTGTGACTCCTTTTAGTGTTGGACACCCTTTAAAATTCCAAAAGAGACTAGGATTTTGATTTTAAAAAAATGAAATCTTGCCTATACATTGTGTTTATCTATTTTGCCCAGAATAGATACTTGCCATAATTCCACAGAATCCATAGTTGCACAAAGGTACACCAACTCAGAAAAATTCACAACCTGCATGAAACTTGACCATCACGTTACTAGATTATCGTTAAACACATGAAAGCATTAAATCTGTAACACGAAGAAAAACAATTCAATTTGCTGATTTAAATACCAAGGAGAAAAAAAAAACTTAAAAAATATGCCTAAACACACACGTGAAGATTGTCTCAATTTTGGTGTGACATAGAATGGTCAACTCAGTTCATGACTCGGTTTCAACTCGTAAGAATTCAATGAGATTCACCTTCAATCATGCAGCCTCTAGAACACTCCATTTGAAGGCTTATGACTTATGAATCCGTTACGAGGAGGAGCTTTTCACTCTCACAATACAGTGTTACACTGATTCTCAAGTTATGTATGAAAACATGTCAGCACATTGCCTAAATGAGTAGTAACTTCAAAGACTGGAGGCAGCTTGTTTTCCCCGTAACCTTAGATTGAATGCCCACTCCATGATAACACTTTAGGAATTAACAAGATAAATTCAATATCGAGTCAAGAAGGGTCTTACATTCAAGGGTCAAAGCTCGGAGTCAAGGAACAAAAGAAGATCAAGTGATCACAAGAGACAATCGTGCAAGGATGAATGCAATCTACAATTTTTTTTAAAAAAATTAGTGTGAACTGTAACATACCATTATACAGTCTATGCAGACAGTTGTCCGCACAGTTGTGAAGTCAAATGGTAACACACAATCCGAGAGACTTCTTGAGGGAAGAAAATCTCTCGAAATCCAAAGCCTTGGTAAAGATATCAGCAAGTTGATCCGTTGTGCTTACATGTTCAAGAGTAATGATTTTTTGTTCAACGAGATCTCTAATAAAATGATGCCTAATATCTATATGCTTCATTCAGGAATGTTGTACCGGATTCTTGGAAATATTATGAGCACTTAAACTATCACAATATACCATCAAGGTATCACTTTGAAGACCATAACCTTTTATCATTTGGTTCATCCATAACAACTGGGTACAACAACTACCAACTGCGATGTATTCAGATTCAGCAGTCGATAAACAAACACAATTTTGTTTCTTACTAAACCAAGATACAAGATTATTCCCAAGATAAAAAACACCCACCAGTGGTGCTCTTTCTATCATCAGTACTCCCAGACCAATCCGAATCACTATACCCAACAAGATTTGTGTTTGTGTCCCTCGTGTAGTTTAACCCCAAATTTGTGGTACCACTAACATATCTAATTATCCGCTTAACATCCGTTAAGTGAGATACCTTGGGGTCATCCTGATACCTAGCACAAAGGCAGACGCTAAACATGATATCGGGGCAGCTCGCTGTAAGGTACAGTAAGCTGCCTATCATACTTTGATAAAGTGTTTGATCAACACTCTCTCCATCCTCATCTTTAAACAGTTTTTGAGATGACCCCATGGGAGTTTTTAAGTGAGAAGCATTCTCGAGACCAAATTTCTTTACCAAAATTTTGGCATACTTGGATTGTGAAATTGACATTCCTTCTTTAGATTGAACTATTTGTAGTCCAAGAAAGAATTTCAATTCCCCAACCATACTCATTTCGAATGTGGATGTCATACTCTTTACAAACTTGTCAAGCATAGTTTTAGAAGTAGAACTGAAGACTATGTCATCCACATAAATTTTAACCACGAGAATGTCCCTTTTATTTTTCAAAATGAACAAAGTTTTATCAACCTCCCCTCTTTTAAAACCAAGTTGAATAAGGTGCTCAGTTTGTCTTCCATACCAAGTACGTGGGGCTTGCTTTAGACCATAGAGCGCCTTTTTCAACTTAAACACATGATTTGGCTTATGAGGATCTTCAAATCCCTTGGGTTGCTCAACAATCACTTCCTCATTTAAAAAACCATTTAGGAACGCACTCTTCTAATCCATTTGATGAAGAGTGATTTTTAAATAGCATGAGATTGCTTATAACAGTCTAATAGACTCAATGCGGGCTACTGGGCCAAAAGTCTCGTCAAAGTCCACACTCTCTAATTGAGTGTAGCCTGAGCCACTAGACGTGCTTTGTTCCTTGTTATTTTGCCTTGTTCATCATATTTATTCTTAAATATCCATTTAGTCCCAATAACATTGATGTTAGAGGGTCTAGGAACCAAGAACCAAACGTCATTCTTTTCAAATTGAATCAATTCCTCTTGCATGGCATTGATCCAATTATCATCTTTAAAGGCTTCTGACACATTTTTGGGCTCAAAATCAGCCACAAAACAACAAGAGTTTACCTGATGGTATGTGGATTGCATGCACACCAAACCGACCAATTCCCGGTAATTTATTCTTTTCCCTCTTGTTTTCCTTCCTTCAACCACTCCCCCAATGACCTGGGAAGTTGGATGGTCTCCCTGTATCCTTGCAGCAATGTCAGTGCCTCTGCTTTCCTGATCTTCATTGATTTCAGAATCTGAACTGAAATCTGCTGCTGTTTGACCATCTGTCGTGGCAGTTGACTGTTCATTAGGACCGTCAGTTGTCCTTACAAGTGGTAAGTCTCCAGATTCTGTTGTACTCTTTGGTTCAGATTCATCATTAATCTGTTCAGGCTCCCAAGTACAACATGTGACATCATCCTCAGCTGTTTTTTTACATTAAGATCAGTAGCATCATCAAAAGTAACATTTATAGACTCCATAATTGTTTTGGTTTTAAAATTATAGACTCTATAGGCCCTACTATTTTGAGAATATCCAATGAAGATGGCCTTATCACTTTTCGAATCAAACTTAGAGAGATACTCGCGGTCATTGAGAATGTAACAAATACATCAAAAAACATGAAAATATTTGACCGTGGGTTTCTTTCCAAGCAAAATCTCGTAGGAAGTCATGGTACTTCCAATTCTTAGAAAGACACGATTCCCTATATGACAAGCCGTATTAATTGCTTCTGCCCAAAAATTTTTAGACAAGTTTTTAGCACTCAACATGACTCTAGCCATCTCTTGTAATGTGCGATTTTTCCTTTCCGCTACTCCATTTTGTTGCGGAGTTTTGGGGGCTGAGAACTCATGAGTAATCCCCTTTGAATCGCAAAATGATGAAAAAGTAGAATTTTCAAATTCGGTACCATGATCCGACCTAATCCTAATGGCTTTTAAACCATACAGATTTTTCACCTTTTCATACCAAATTTAAACTCTTCAATTGTGTTGGATTTTTACCTTAAGAAAATGACCCAAGTGTAACGAGAAAAATCATCCACACACACAAAACAGTATTTTTTTGAGACATACTTTCCACTTCCATTGGACCCATTAAATCAGTGTGAATCAATTCTAGACACTTAGAAGTTCAAAATTTTGAACCTTTTTATGACTTGACTTTGTTTGTTTTCCTTTTGAATAGGTCCACACACACTTTAATTTTTCAAATCCAAATTCGGCAAACCTTTGGCTCCCCCAAACTTTATCAACTCACTTATTTTTCTCTCACTTGCATGTCCAAGTTTTTGATGCCAAATTTCAAGTTCATCTGATTTAGCAGAGAGACAAGATTCATCTTTACCAATTTTGTAACAATTATCTGATGAACGAACACCAGATAGAATTCACACATTTTTGTTATCAAAAACTTCACATTTGGACTTGTCAAACTTAACAAACAAATCATTATCACACAGTTGACTGATACTTATCAAGTTTTCTTTTAACCCGTCAACATGTAAGACATTTTGCAAATTTGGCAAACCATCAACACTCAACGTACCTTTCCCAATGACCTTTCCCTTAGCACCTCCACCAAAATTTACATTCCCACTTTTGAAGGCTTCATAGTCTTTGAAGTGCTCAAGGAACCGGTCATATGACGAGAACATCCACTGTCAAAGTACCATGCTCTTTCCACACTGCTTTTGAAGGAGGTAAACACCACTTGGCACTTTAGAGCGTCCTTTCTTACCCATGTTCTTTTTGTTGCAGCCTGCTGCTGTCTGGGCTGTTGCCTGGGCAGTTGATTGTCAGACTGTGCCCACAGTTGTCTGCCCAAGTGACCGCTGTTTTTGTCCAAGCCAAGTTTCTGTTTCAACTTATAACAGAATGGACGTATGTGTCTAGGAGCAAAACAATGGTGACACACGTATCTCCTCTTTCTATTTCTTCTATTTTTGTGAGGAGACACATGATTAGCAGTAAAACTCTCATTGTTTTTCGAAGTGCTCTCTCCTTCTTTGACAAAAATTGGATCTCCATAGCCTAATCCTGATTTTCCTTGATTCCCATGTTTTAAAACTTCATCTAACTTAGCTCTCCAATTGTTAAGCTTTGTGAGAGTGTTAGTTTCCTTTTCAAGATTTCTTTTATACTTTTCACACTCTATTTCCTTTTTAGTAAGCATGACTTCTAACTTGCCATTGGAGTCCTTTTGAAATCATTTTCACTCACCGATTTCTCATTTTCAGATTTAAGAGACAAATTAGTGGCGGTGAGTTTTTCAGTTACCTTCTTGAACTCTTTGAGTGTTCCATTCATTTGACCAATCCGCGAACAACTCAACATAGTTCTCATGTAATTCTTCATACGTGAGACAGTCTTCTTCATCTTGTTTTGACTCCTCAGTTTCACCTGCAGATGTAGAATTCAAGCAGGTATACACATTAGTACCATTTGAGCTGACAATTGTGCTGACAGTTGACTGTTCATCTTCACTGTCAGACTCACTATCACTAAGAGTTAAAGTACAACATATCTTTTTCTCAAAACTTTCACTAGAAGATGAAGGAGATGGTACATAAACATTTAAAATCCCTCTAAGTTCCATAAAACTTATCGTATCGTCTCAACATCATAGAATTCTTTTTAACACATAATAGTTTCATTCTCCTTCATTTTCAGGTTTTCAAAAACAATGGTTAATACCAAAAAACCTTTTTTGTTCATAGTGAGTTGTGCTGTCATTTGACAGTACATTCTCACTATCAGTTTCACTGTCAGAAAGGGAAGATTGTGATCGATAACATGACAGGTTAGCTGTCTCATCATCATCATCTGAATCACTTAACGTAGAAGATATACTCATCCCTCTCTTTTTGAGTGTGTTTGCACACTCATTTGCATAGTGACCGTATCCTTGATATGCCCTGCACTGAACGGACTCAATTGATCTTTTGTTATCAGAAGAAGGTTTTTTCACACTTACATTAGTTTCTTCCTGAATGGTTCAGCCTTGGTGGAAGGAGTGAAGCCTTTGTTGGGAAACTTTTGTTGCCTTTTCTTATTCAAACGTTTTTTGAATTTTGGGTTATTAGGGCACACTCATCTTCCTCCAAGGTTAATTCATCAATATCCTTAGACAATTGCACAAGATCTTTGGACACGGTTAGAGCACTAGCAAGACCAATTGAGTTTGCTTTGCTATTTTTTTGCACTTCAAGGTTCAATTCAAACATAGTAAGAATACTTAGAACCTTTTCAAGACTCACGGTCCGAGTATCACAAGTTTCTTTAATGACAGAGACTTTGATGTTAAATTTTTCTGGGAGAGTTCTTAAAAGTTTACTAACCAACCTTGCATTGGAGATGGATTCTCCTAATGTAAAGGATTCATTTGAAATATCCATTAATTTAGCATAATAGTCTTGGATAGTTTCATTTTCTCCCATCCTTAAAATTTAAATTCTGTCATCAATCTCCTTAATTTTAGTTTGTTTGACACTGATAAATGTGTTTTTACACATTTAAAGAGTACTATTCTGTAACTCATTTTATGCTCGATCTTGGGTTTTATTATGTTTTAATGGCTTTTTGTGGAGATTTGTGTTAAGACAGGGAAATAGGTACTTTTGGGATAAATTGAGACGTACAGGAAGGCAAGGAATGCATGGGGACGGACTGAAATCCAGAAAGGAAGAGGAAGAAAAAAATAATACATTTCAGCATGAGTGGGGGACCGCATATCACTATTGGGCGACCTCACACTTATGGAGTAAATGGACCTATTGCAAACCTGATCAACTGGGCGACCGCACACCCCCATTTGGGCGGCCGCACCGCACAGTACGCCGGCAGAAAATATTCAGTTTCCTAGTATTTTTAGGTTTTTAATTATTTTCCTGTTTGTAACCCTATTTGACCCTAGTATAAATACTGAGTAACTCCAGCAGCCAGAGGAGAGTTTTTTTTTTTTTTTTTTTTTTATCATATTTTCAAGGTGTAACTAAGGATTGAAGTATTCAAGTTTTTTATTTCAAGAAGTATTATTCATAAATTCATGTTTTCTTCCAAGAAATTGTGATGATCAACATGATTATGCTTGGATAATCTTCTCGTTCTACGGATTGGAGGTAACATGTACGGATTTGATTTGTGATAAATAATTCATCTTCAATCTTTGTTGTTGGTTCTTTAAAGGGTTTTTCATATAATTAATCGGTGTATATGGATTTCAAGTGATTGATCTACGTATACAAAGTCTATACTTTTAAAGAATATAATTGAGACTTGCAAAGTGATTTCTTGTCAAGATTGTCAATTCATAAATTCCTAGGTTTTTCATGGATTCTTTGAATATTACATAGACTTTGCAAAAAGTGTAATATAGAAGAGTACTAAATTAAAGATAAGTGAACACTTGATTTTATATAAGTGAATGAATCCCAACAGAGATTGATGATGTTATTATTGTCTGTTTCAATGAAGTACATGTGAACCCAATTCGTAGATTCTTTCGCTCATCGCTTGAATACCGTAATTTCGTTCTTATTTACTTAATTGTTCTCTTAGTTAATTTTAATTGCTTTCTTAGTTTAAATAAAAACCAAAACCAGTTTTTAAATTTATTGTCTTTACTGTTGAAAGTCGAACTGTTGATACACAAGTCTCTGTGGATCGACCCTCGCACTGCGTATTACTATTTCGATATCTAGTACGCTTGCTAGGTTTTTATTACTAGTGGAGTTTTTCTACATCAAGTTTTTGGCGCCGTTGCCGGGGACTTGATCTGTATTCCACAGTTCAATTTTCAAAAGCGTATGCTTGGTCGAAAGTCACTGAACCCCCAGTTGGTTCCGTTGAACGACGACATCGACAAGCTTGAGAGGGGCATTCCCCCTAATAATCAGTCAGAAATCGAATCTGAGCGTTCTGTCACCGGGACAGAGAAGATTTAAGTGAAACCGAAACTTCCACCACCGAGGTAGAAGTAAACGTAAACATGGGTGAGGTTCGTCACATGAAGGACTTCTTCGTCCTAAAATTGATGACGCATCATCATGTATCAATTTGCCGGCCGTGGCAAAAGCTTATGAATTAAAAGGGCAATATTTTAATTTGTTGCCTAGTTTCCATGGTTTAACTAATGAGGACCCGCCTAATTTCATCCTTGAATACCTGACACAATGTGCAAACATTCCCTATCACTGCTGGTATCACGGAGGACCAGTTAAAGCTGCGTTGTTTTCCTCTTTGTCTTAAGGGCGCAGCTAAGACTTGGTTCATGACTTTGCCTCCCAATAGCATAGATACATGGGAAAAATGTACCAAGCTTTCTTCAGAGATTTTATTCGCATCCCTCATTATCAGCATTAAGAAAGAAAATCATAGGTTTTCAACAAGAACCTGGTGAGGCATTCCACGAAGCGTGGGATCGTTTTAAAATGTTGTTAGTCCAGTGCCCTCACCATGATTTTTCTTTACCCCATTTTAAATCAGTCATTCTATGATGGGTTGAGTCCTTTGCATCAAAACACTGTTGATAATGCTGCAGGGGGGTCAATAGGTGAGAAAACTCCAGAAGAAGCGAGGGACATATTTGAGATGTTAGGTGCAAATTCCCAGCAGAGAGGAGTGAGAGGAAATCAAAAGGGGATTTATGAAATTCAATCAAATGAGAGGGTAGATAAATTAGAAAATGCTTTATTGGTAGGCTAAATCGCACACCTACAAATTAAACCTGGGATAGTTCTAAAAATATGTAGTTAGGGACAAGTCCAGAATCGATCCACGAAGAACGGTTATTATTTACGAACAGTCACTTGACCAGATGGGGGAAAAAATATATTTATTAAATCCTAAAAACAGAAATTAAATTAATTATGAGCAAAAACAATTATTAAAGAATACTCCAGATTTTTTTCCGTCCCCACCTTTTTAATCAATTATCATCGATACATCAATCACTTTTTACCCTATTCACTTGATCCGAGATTTATTTCAATCTCTGTTTCTTCTTTCAGAAAGTTACTAGCAGTGGCACACTCACTAGAAACCCTAATTAATGAATTAATCTAACTGACACAGTCTAGATCGCAAAATTAATTGATTTAAGATTTAAAAACTAAGATCAAGAACACTTCTATTTATTAAAATAGATAATTGCTTAATTTTACCATAATCACAATTTACCATGACACATGCATAAATCATGAAATTGCTATAGTGAAAAACCCTAATTCTGGCACAAACAGAGAATTCTAGCAAAGATCCAATCACAAAGATAAATAAATTGATCAGGTTTAAAACCCTAGTAACGGATCTAGAATTAGAAAAAGAAGCAAAATTATGATAGAATAAAATGTGTGAAAATAAAAATATCTCAAATTGACAAAAGATGGTTCAAGATTCAAAACCCAAAGTAATGGAAGTTCTCCAAGGAAAACTCAACACCCGATGAGAAAAGAAAATAAAAGTACGTAATACTCTCTTTGCCAGTCTCAATCTCGAATGAATCAATCCCCTCAATAATGAAAACCTAAAACTCTAAATAGTCTAATAACTAAAACTAATTCAAATAAGGAAAAAGAATAATATAAAAAGGTAAAAATAAATAAATAAAAAATAATACCAAAACGGCTGTCAAATTCCGTATACCAGACCACGTCCACG
>JAOWBW010003121.1:0-40346 GCA_026119855.1 Campanula takesimana | reverse complement strand
TTAAAACTTGGAAAAATAAAATAACAATGATCTTAGGCTGTATGACATAGATCTCGCATAAAGGGAACTATTTCCTCTTCTCTCACTGATCAAAGCACTCAAGAAGAGCGCTTAATGCTGAAAAGTGGAACGCTCCAACCGCGTGAGCTAATGATAATGAAGAATGTTGTCCCGAAGACTTTTTCGAATAGTGTCTCCGAGGATGTTGATGCTAAAACTTTTCTCGATACCCTTGAGGAACGCTTTGCTAAAAGCGATAAGTCAGAAAAAAGTGCTTACTTGAGGAACCTTGTTTCCATAAAGTATAAGGGTACCGGAAATTTAAGAGAGCACATTTTGGAAATGCTTCACCTCTCGACAAAACTAAATGCACTTAAGATAGAGATATCGGAAGATTTACTCGTGCATTTAGTTTGATCTCTTCCTCCTCAATTGGTCACTTTGAGGTGACTTATAATTGTCAAAAGGACAAGTGGAATATTAATGAACTTATTTCACATGTGACACAAGAGGAGGATAGGTTAAAGCAATTTAAAACTGAAAGTGCTCATTTGGCATCTACCTCTTCTCATGGGACAAAGAGAAGAGAGAAGAAAATTGCGGTTGTAAGTAAGAAGCCTAAGGCATCATCTGATGATCAAAAAAATTAGGAAGAGCCTCTTCTGCAAGGACCTCACTCACATGAAGTTCGACTGCCCTAAGTATCACTCTTGGCGTGCTAAGAAAGGTATGTCATTGGTCTTGTTTGTACTGAGGCTAATTTTTGTTTCAATTCCTACATATACATGGTGTTGGATTTGGTGCAACAACTCACATAATTATGTCTATGCAGGGTTGCCTGAATTACCGAAGACCCATTGAAGATGAGAGATACATCTATATGGAGCTGGGAATCCGATTGAAGTAATAGGCATAGGGACCTTTAGGTTATTGTTATGTACTGGCTATTATTTTTATTAAATAATACATTCATTGTACCGTCATTTAGGCGAATTTAATATCTATCACAGTATTGGACAAGGAAGGTTATTCTTGTTCGTTTGGAAATAATAAATGTGATCTTTATTTTAATTTCAAAAGTTGTTGGTACTAGTACTTTGTCAAGAAATGATAATCTTTATTTACTTGACACAATTCAAACAATAAATGAGTCTCATAAAATGAAACCAGAGGTACTAAGCGAAAGTTATCAAGTGAAAATTCTTATACCTTTATGGCATAGGCGTTTGGGTCATATCTCCTAAAGGAGAATTGATAAGCTTGTGTTAGAGGGAATCTTAAACAAACTTGATATTCCGGAAAAAGACTTTTGCATTGAATGTCTTAAGGAAAATTTACAAACACTAAAAGAAAAGTATCCTCGAGAGCATCAAGCGTCTTAGAACTAATTCATACGGGTATTTGTGGGGCCATTCACTACCCCTTTATGGAATGGTCAAAAATATTTTATTACGGTTCATAGACAACTACTCTCGTTATGGATACATTTATTTACTTCATGAAAAGTCTCAATCATTGGATGTTTTCAAGTCTTTTAAAGCTGAAGTTGAGAATCAACTTGAAAGACTATAAAGAACATTAGGTCCGATCGTGGTGGTGAATACTACGATCGGAATGGCGGTTCAGGTGAACAACGTCTGGGTCCTTTTGTTCGCTATCTGGAGGAGTGTGGGATTGTCCCTCATTACACTATGTCGGGTACACCTAGCATGAATGGTGTAGCTGAGAGACGTAATTGAACCCTTAAGGATATGGTAAGAAGTATGATTTCTTGTACTTCCTTACCACACTCATTGTGGGGTGATGCATTAAAAACCGCAGCTTATATTCTCAATAGCGTTCCCTCTAAGGCTACTAATAAAACCCTTATGAATTATGGATGAATAAGAAGCCGTCCTTAAATCATCTTCATGTATGGGGTTGTCCAGCAGAAGCTAGGCCTTATAGGCCTAATGAGGGAAAATTGGACGCTAAGACTGTTAGTAGTTACTTTGTGGGGTATGCCGAGAGATCTAGGGCTATAAATTTTACAACCCAAAAACTAGAACCCTTTTTTGAAACGGGAAATGCTAGGTTCTTGAGAATGTTGAATTTAGAGGGGAAATTAGGAATAGTTTTGAATTTGAAAAGAAGAGGCATCCATTTCTATACCTCTTCCATAGTTCCCATTGGAAATCAAGTTTTTATACCTGAAATTCAAGAGGAACATACAATTCAAAATAATGACTCCCTATAAATATTGAACAACATGAAAAATGTTGATCATGAGGATGAAATTCAACAACCTCAAAATCAGAAAGAACCGGTGACCTTAAGGAGATCCAATAGAGCAAGAATGAATGCAATTCCGGATGATTATGAGGTATATCTTGCCCAGAATGAAGGACACTTAGGTTTAGTCGGAGATGAGCCGCTCACCTTCATGAAGCATTAATAGTCCTAATTCTCATAAGTGGATCAATGCCATAAATGAAGAGTTAAAATCCATGAATGACAGTGGACGTTTGTGATCTTGTTCCATTACCTAAGGATGTGAAGCCTATTGGGTGTAAATGGGTCTTTAAGACCAAAAAGGATTCACAAGGTAATGTAAGAAAGATATAAGGCTCGTCTTGTTGCTAAGGGATTTACTCAAAAGGAAGGCATTGATTACAAAGAAATATTTTCTCCGATATCATCTAAAAACTCTTTTAGGATCATTATTGCACTTGAAGCACATTATGATCTTGAGCTTTCATCAAATGGATGTAAAGACTGTTGGGTTTCGTAGTAACATGCGCAGCGGAATTAAGCATTTAAAATTTAATGAAACCCAAAGCTCATAGATCCATTCATATGATTAAGTCAAATACAACATAATGAATACTAGAATACTAACCCTTGATGCCTTTGATTTTGCAACCTTGAATTCGATAGAAGCTTGAAATCTTGATCACGAACAAAGCAAGAATCACGAACTTTGAAGATGATGAATTTCACCCTCTAGCGGTATCCACCACGCGAACGAATATCAGAACACTTGATCTTGGTTGCTAGACCAAGAATTGTAAAACACGCTTTCACAATTTAATAAAGAACTATATGGAATTTATTTTGTGAATTATTTTGTTCCTCAATCAATGATATCTTTAGAACAAAATAAAATCTCTCTCAAAACTCTTTGAGACTCACAAAAATCACTAGTCATTATGGTCTGGCCGAATTGGGGTTTTTATACACAATTAAGACCTATTCCAAATAGGTAACTTGTGCCAAAAACCATTCCTAATCGAATTAGGAATTTTCCTGTCGGCATACCAAGCGCCCGCCTGGTACCACCCAGGCGCCCGCCTGTTTGGGCAGAAAGTCAAGGTCAATTCCGGCTTGAACAGGCGCCCGCCTGGATCAACCCAAGCGCCCGCTTGGTTGACCAGGAGGCCCAGGATATTTCCAGAAATTCCCTTGAAGTCCTTTGACCCTAAATTCCAATATAGTCCTCTTATTTAAGATTCGTTCTATTGTGTGTGACCCTCTAGGATTATACTAAGTTGGCAATGAGCTCAAACATGATCCCATAAGATATGATTAGGTTCTAGCAAACCGTCATACCTACCCAAATAGCATAACTAGATACAAGTTCGCATTCCTTTAGAATATGTCATAATCCCTTTGTCCACGATGTCATTGAAACACAAGTCATGGTCAACTAGTCAACTTGCATTGTTCAATACTTTCTCGATTCCGAATATGTTGATAATCCAAATGACATTGATCTAATCAATCCATTTGAGTTTGGCCAAACATTTCATCAACATCATTCCTACGAGGGGCCCAAGCTTGACATCTCTCCGAAGAGGGACAAATCCATTTGGCTTATTATTCTTCCTACGTGAATCCAATCATGCCAATCATACCCTTTATAACTACCGTGTTAAGGTAGCGTTTGAATATGTCAAACATAATGTTCATCAAGTGGAAGACTATAATAACTTCATGTCTAAGGATTCAAATGACATAACTAATATGAGATTTATATATGACGTCGACCATGACATAAAATCTCATACCGCGGGTCATGTCCAGTACCTTGTTCCAAACAAGTACCCATAAATCTAACATGATCATCCCATGATCACTTAGCCTTTATACTAGTGCTTAACAAGCTCTAGGGACGGAGATTATTATAAGCAAACACGAGCCATAATAATAATCTTATCATCTCTTTATCATTATGAATAAATGATAACTTATACAACGTTTAACAAACGTGCCTAGGGCACCAACACTAACAATCTCCCACTTGCCCTAGGCCCAATTCCCTAGGTATCCAATACCCATGGACCTAACATGACCATCATGTTTAGCTTTGTGGAAGTCCCATTGTTTAGTATGTCCGTAACGTTATCATTAGTAGGTACTTTGCATATATGTACGTCTCCCTTATCAACGATTTCTCGAACGATAAGAGAACGCCCAAGTATGTGTTTGGATTTTGGATGTGCTCTTGGTTACTTTGCTTGGTCAATAGCACCACTATTATTACTAATATGGTCTATTGAGTTAGCAATGCTAGGAACCATCTTAAGTTCACAATGAACTTCTTAATCCAAACCACTTCCTTTGCAGCATCCAATGCGACAATATACTTAGATTTAGTATGTAGAATTTAGTGACTCTGCTTGGAACCATTCCAACTTACAGCTTCACTATTATTTATAAAACTCAATTGCGATATTTTATCATCTTTGTCGGTTTGGAAAGCATGCATCCGCGTACCCATATACGACGAGATCATCTTCCATCCCTTCATAGATCAAAACAATTCTTCAGTCCTTCTAAAGTGCTTTAAGAATTGTTTCACAGCCATCCAGTGACTCTCACCGGTTATCGGATTAATATCTACTCGTCATGCTCCAAGCATTAGATATATCCGCCTTAGTATTTATCATGGCATCATGGATCCAATTTCCGAAGCAAATGGCATCTCATTCATTCTTCTCATGCTCATCATTTGTCTCAGGACATTTGAGTCTTTGCATAGAAAACTCCATGTAACATTAACAACCGTCCTCTCTTAGAATTTTCTTTGCGGAATCTTCTAATGACTTTTGTCAATGTATGTACTTTGGCTTAATCAATTAGCTTCTTCGATCTATCTCTATAGATCTTAATGCCAAGGACATATGCAGCTTCATCCATATTCTTCATTGCGAAACACTTTCTTAACTAAATCTTTACAGATTAACGTATAGGAATTTCGTTTCCAATGAGCAATATGTCATCCACGTATTTAATTTAAGGAATATCACTATGCTCCCACTAATCTTCTTGTATATACAAGGTTCATTTTCGTTATTGATCAAGTCAAACTCTTTTGATTTATCAAAACGGAGATTCCAACTCCCACAAGTTTGCTTTAATCCATCCAATGGATTTCTGCAACTTTCATAATTTATCAGAATTTTCTTCGACTGTCGAAACCTTTAGGTTGTATCCAATACATCCTTAAGTGAGTTCCCGTTGAGGAACACTTGTTTTGACATCATTTTGTCAATTTTCATATTCCAAATATGAACATGTGACTACGAGAATTCTAGTAAATTTCTTTGCTATCCATGTAAATTTTCTCCAAGAAAACTCATTCCTCTCCTTTGGTTTTTACACTTTAGGTCAGAATGATCAAGTTTCCAAACTTGATTATTACACATGGTTGCCTTTTAGATTTCATGACTCCAAGTCATTAATCTAAATATGTGGAGTTGTCATTGCATCTTTGATAGATGGTAATACTTCATTCCAAATGAACTTTACCTCAACACTTTCTATTTCGAAATATCCAATATTTCTTGCTATAGATTGTGTCCTATCACATACGCAAGTTCTTGTATATCTTTTGAACGGACTTTTCACGACTCCTTGTGAAAACTTGTTCAACTTCCATCTTAGGTTAAAATATATATTTTCTTAGGTCTCGAACCATTCGAGATACATTTTACTCTCACTGATTCTTTAGAGACAAACAATTTATCTAGAAAAGTATCATCATAATCAACAAGCCATTTGTTTCTTATGAGTAAAAATTATATCCTCAAGTTTCCTTAGGATATCCCATGACAATATATTTATTAGATTTAAATGTGAGTGTGTCCCAGACAACTCCTTTCAAAAAGGGTTTCACCATCTTAAATCTTTATGAAAGACAAACCAAGTTTTCTTTCACCATTTAACTTCTCTTGATGGAATTCAGATTAGTATAATCATAGCGGTTTTAAATACATAACCCCAAATGAATAATGGAAGATCACTTTGACTTTGTCATCCAACAAACCGTATCCAATAAGGTTCTTATACTTCCACGCAGACATATCATTTGATATTCTTAGTGATTTGTGAAACCATTTCACAACTTTAATGATGACTGTCAAATTCTTGGTTTAATTATTCATCATCATGATCCAATCATAATTTTGAATAGTTTTACCAAGTATAACCAAAATTCTCTTTTAGCATTTCTTCTTAATGCACCATACACATCGAAATGTATTGGGTCAATTAAGACATTATTCTTTAACCAATCATAGTAAAAGATGTCTTGATCCAAGTAAATAAGATTTGCATAAATCATGTGATTCCAAATCATATGACTTAAAAACTCCGTCTCATGGAATTTTTAGATATGCATTTCTCATTTATTTGATCAAAACAATAATGCATAAAGAATTTTAATTATTTATGTTATAGTCTTTATTATTTTGTTCTTCAAGATTTAGTATATAAGATTTATTTATATGATAACACAATGAAGTAAATCATAATAAAGCATTTTTCTATTCCAAATAAGAAATTAATAATATCCTTCATTATCTTATAGCAAAATAATGTTTTCTACTTCATCAGTAAAGTCACTTTACAAGTGTTCTACGAACAATGTTGCAACAATTGCATCATTACTGTTTGTAGATAAAACTTTACTATAAGTAGTCTTTCATCTTACTAATTATTCTGGTATCCAATACCCAATAATTAAATTTAGAAAGAATAATTTATAACATAAATATTTCGAGTGGTAGTCCCACTACCATTGCTTTTATTGATCACCCAAAATTTTGACTACAATTCTAAATGGTCAATCCAATTGCCATTTTACCAAATTGCATCTATTAGAGTTATTATTATAACCAAAATTATTTCCTTTAGGTTTGACAACTATTGTCTTACCTTTCTTTTGGCATTTGGCCCTTTTCCTTATGAACCATGAGCTCTGGAGAACCATTCTCCAATATCTTCATCTTCGCAGTTTTTAGCATGTTAATGCAACTTGAAGAAATTCTTATTCATTCTAAGCATGTTATAGTCCATCATAAAGTGATTACAATCTTAGTCAATGAATTAAGAATAAGATCCATGGCTAGCTCCAATCCAATTGGACTCCCAAGTTTCTCAAGATGCTCTTTGTAGCCATTATCTTAAGCATGTGAGGTTCCACTTATTACCCTTTACTCCCTTTGCAAGAAGTGAATGCAATAATGGTTTTATACCTCTCTTGCTTAGATTGCTTTTTGAAACATGTAAACTCAACTCCACGCCTATTTAATAGGCTTCCACAAGTTCCAAACTTTGTTGGAGTTTAAGAGCACATAATCGTGAGCATAAGACAACTCACATTCCTAGAATCATAATCATGATTCTTGTGATTGTCTACTCCGGCATTAGGTTCTTTAGGAATAGGCCCATCAAAATGTACAACCAATCTTCTTGCCTTAGAACAATTCTTAGGCTCAGGATCCAATCCTTGAAGTTTGTACCATTCTCTTTGAAGCTTTATCCTTATCAAGGATTGATCGCAACGAAGTTAGTTGTCATTATCTACAACTCATGCAAAATTTCCAAAATTTTACAAGTACCAATCTCATTAAAGAGATAAATAATGTATTTTCCAAAAATACTCCCACTAAATTATATAACCTTCTTATACATCCAATGTATAATATAATTTAAATGGGCTAAGATCCAACTTTAATTTAATCTTGAGTACGCTTTGGCGCACCGCTCAAAACCAAATTAATTAGGTAGACAACCCTGTCAATCATATCTCATATGACTCTTAGATTCTTTTATGAGATTCTTTTAAATTTGGGCTAAGATCCAACTTTAATTTAATTCTAAGTCCGCTATGGCGGATTACACAAAATCAAATTAATTAGGTAGACAATTTCTTGTCAATCATATCCAATATGATTCTTAGTGATCCAATTTCAAAAGCATGTTTAATCTCATCTTTTGCCTAAGGCCCAAAACTGTTTTGACGCCTTATAAGTCCAACCATTTTAAACGCATAGGAAACTCTTATTCACTCATCTTGCTCATACATGAATAAAATCAATGCACCTCGCTATGGCGAGCCCACACAAAATTTACCCATGTACAAACAAGTGTTTTAATCATGGCATGGCAATAAAGGACTTAAACTTTCTTTGAAGGTTCATCACATATACAACATATTTATGAGCACACAAGATAAACATGTTACGCATCAAGTTTAGCCACTAAATTAATCTCCATTAATTTAAAGCACAATATTTATGTGTCATTAGTTTCTCTATTATTATGAGGATGAGATTATTTGAACTTTGGTCATCATCTCCAAATCAAGACAACAGGAAGTGCGGCCGAACTAAGCCATTGGCAACCACAATTCCGCACTAATTCAAGAAACCAAGAAAGTAGTCCATGTGGCCGAAAATAAGCAATAGATGGTCTCGATGAACGTAGGCCAATTGCATTCACAATTCCACATGGATCTCCAATCATTGAATCAAGAAATTTGTTTCTCAATTTTAGCAATTATGAACTCTTCATAATTCTAACTTCGTTTTATCTTTGAAACTTTGATTACGATCAAGTTTGGGAAACACAATCTCGATGAACGTAGATTAGCCATCCAAACCTTGAACTAATCTAGAATCACAAGACTAAAACAAATAGGAGATTTAAACCCAAGATCCACATCCAAAACCCAAACCCTACCCCCGCGCCAAACCCTAGATCCGGCCGGGTCAAGGCTTGGGTCCGGTCGGACCCCTTGCGAAAAATCCAAATTTTTAAAGTTCCAAAATTTATCTCAAAATTGTTTTTTCCCGATTCAATTAGGATTTGGTGTTCTTGGTGATCCAATCACCATGATCATCAAAACCTTGAGTAAACGATTTATTCTTGAATCCCTAGAATATCAAAACTTTGATCCAATCAAAAATTGATAATCCATACAATTTTAAATCCACCATAATTTTAATTGCGATTGAACAGTGCGATTAAAGTTTATAAAACAATAAACCACATAAAAACGCATAGACCACATAAACATCATAATCCCAATATTCAAATTATGCTAGGCACATAAACAATTTATATACACACAGCATGATTATGTATTGAAATAATCAACATGAACGGGGCTCTGATAACTGTTGGGTTTCGTAGTAACATGCGCAGCGGAATTAAGCATTTAAAATTTAATGAAACCCAAAGCTCATAGATCCATTCATATGATTAAGTCAAATACAACATAATGAATACTAGAATACTAACCCTTGATGCCTTTGATTTTGCAACCTTGAATTCGATAGAAGCTTGAAATCTTGATCACGAACAAAGCAAGAATCACGAACTTTGAAGATGATGAATTTCACCCTCTAGCGGTATCCACACGCGAACGAATATCAAGAACACTTGATCTTGGTTGCTAGACCAAGAATTGTAAAACACGCTTTCACAATTTAATAAAGAACTATATGGAATTTATTTTGTGAATTATTTTGTTCCTCAATCAATGATATCTTAGAACAAAATAAAATCTCTCTCAAACTCTTTGAGACTCACAAAAATCACTAGTCATTATGGTCTGGCCGAATTGGGGTTTTTTATACACAATTAAGACCTATTCCAAATAGGTAACTTGTGCCAAAAACCATTCCTAATCGAATTAGGAATTTTCCTGTCGGCATACCAAGCGCCCGCCTGGTACCACCCAGGCGCCCGCCTGTTTGGGCAGAAAGTCAAGGTCAATTCCGGCTTGAACAGGCGCCCGCCTGGATCAACCCAAGCGCCCGCTTGGTTGACCAGGAGGCCCAGGGCCCAGGATATTTTCCAGAAATTCCCTTGAAGTCCTTTGACCCTAAATTCCAATATAGTCCTCTTATTTAAGATTCGTTCTATTGTGTGTGACCCTCTAGGATTATACTAAGTTGGCAATGAGCTCAAACATGATCCCATAAGATATGATTAGGTTCTAGCAAACCGTCATACCTACCCAAATAGCATAACTAGATACAAGTTCGCATTCCTTTAGAATATGTCATAATCCCTTTGTCCACGATGTCATTGAACACAAGTCATGGTCAACTAGTCAACTTGCATTGTTCAATACTTTCTCGATTCCGAATATGTTGATAATCCAAATGACATTGATCTAATCAATCCATTTGAGTTTGGCCAAACATTTCATCAACATCATTCCTACGAGGGGCCCAAGCTTGACATCTCTCCGAAGAGGGACAAATCCATTTGGCTTATTATTCTTCCCTACGTGAATCCAATCATGCCAATCATACCCTTTATAACTACCGTGTTAAGGTAGCGTTTGAATATGTCAAACATAATGTTCATCAAGTGGAAGACTATAATAACTTCATGTCTAAGGATTCAAATGACATAACTAATATGAGATTTATATATGACGTCGACCATGACATAAATCTCATACCGCGGGTCATGTCCAGTACCTTGTTCCAAACAAGTACCCATAAATCTAACATGATCATCCCATGATCACTTAGCCTTTATACTAGTGCTTAACAAGCTCTAGGGACGGAGATTATTATAAGCAAACACGAGCCATAATAATAATCTTATCATCTCTTTATCATTATGAATAAAATGATAACTTATACAACGTTTAACAAACGTGCCTAGGGCACCAACACTAACAAAGACAGCTTTCCTTAATGGAGACATTGAGAAAACTATCTATATGAAGAAACCAGAAATGGTGACTGATTTAGATTAAACTAATCAATTAGTTTGTAAACTTAAGAAATCCATTTATGGACTCAAGCAAGCTTCTCGTCAATGGTATTTAAAATTTAATCAAGTTATTCTTTCATTTGGCTTTGAAACGAATCTTGGTGAAGATTGTGTATACCATAAGTTCAGTGGGAGTAAATTTATATTTTTGGTCTTATATGTGGATGATATTTTGTTTGCTAGTAATGATATAAACCTTCTTAAGGAAACTAAGAAATTTCTTTCAAACAAATTTGAAATGAAAGATCTTGGTGAGGCATCTTTTGTATTAGGAATCCAAATTCACCGTGATCGTTCACGAGGTATTTTAGGATTATCACAAAAGGCCTATATAGAAAAGGTATTACAAATTTTTAGCATGCAAAACTGTAAACCACATGACACCCCTGTTTCTAAAGGAGACAAGTTTAGTCTCAAACAGTGTCCTAAAAGTAATTTTGAATCCAAGTATATGGAAAATATCCCTTATGCATCAGCAGTAGGAAGCTTAATGTATGCGCAAGTCTGTACTCGTCTAGGCCTTGCATTTATTGTTGGGATGCTTGGTCTATACCACAGCAATCCGGGGAGACAACATTGGGTTGCAGCCAAAAGAGTGATGAGATACTTACAAAACACCAAGGACTATATGCTTACATATTCAAAATCGGATCATCTTGAGATCGTTGGGTATTCCGATTATGATTTTGCTGGATGCCAAGACAGTCGTAAATCAACGTCGGGTTATGTCTTCACATTAGCCGGTAGAGAAATTTCTTGGAGAAGTGCCAAGCAGACACTCGTAACTTCCTCTACCATGGAAGCCGAGTTAGTTGCTTGTTTCGAGGCATCCAATCAAGCTATATGGCTGCATAAATTCATTGAGGGACTGCGAATTGTCAATAGTATCGAAAGACCACTTAAGTTATATTGTGACAATCGGGCAGCCGTCTTGTACTCCAACAACAACCAAAGTTCATCAAAGTATAGGCATATAGACATTAAGTTTCTTGTTATAAAAGAAAGAGTACATAATAAACAAATAGAAATACAACTTATAGGAACAAACTCCATGCTAGCGGATCCGTTTACTAAAGCGTTATCTCCTTTAGTGTTTTCCGAGCATGTTGCTCATATTGGTGTAACAACTTTTGATAACATTTAATATAGTGGGAGTTTATGTTGTGATTTCATTAATTGTTCTATTATTATTTAAAGTTTTGATCTCATTTGGTTAAGTTGGACTAGTTGGAAGAATATGTATATATTCATTATGTTCCATGCTACACATCTACATTTTGATCTATGTCATTTAGTTAGATATGTATACATGATTATTGTGGGTTTAGTTGTGAATCAATTCAACGACTGCCCCTTTAGTCCTTATACTTGTATGACTAATGGACGGGATTGTTATGGATGACAACAAAGTGCACATAAGGATTGTCATTTGTATTATAATTATGATTTAAGGAAAGACATTGTTATGCAACCTAAGTGGGAGATTGTTAGAACATGGATTGTATAACAAGTCATTATTTAATTCCATACGTGTAATCATACTTATAATGTTAATATAAAGTGTAGAAAAACAAATAATGTGTAGAATTCCTGGGGTGTAATATTATCTATTTATGATGGGTAAAATGGTAAATTCACACCACTTATGTGAAAGGGTGTAGTCCCTAAATGAAGTGCCTATTTGTTTCCTATATAAAGGCCTTCCATCAGCCTTAGAAACATACTACATACAATTCATTATTCTCTCTATACTCTCTTCATTAGTGTTAAAAAGACAAGTGAGAAAGGCACTATCATTTAGAAGTACTTCATTCCCTGCTTCTTCTTCATCATTATCTCTAAGCAACATTGAAGATGGATTCAACAGGTAATGCTTCCGCCTTCATCCTCTCTCTAACGTATCCCAGATTTGAGTTATGGACCCATTTGTTGGGTTTCCTAGTAACATGCGCAGCGGAATTAAGCATTTAAAATTTTCATGAAACCCAAAGCCCATAGATCCATTCATATGATTATATCAAATACATGCATAATGAATACTAGAATACTAACCCTTGATGCGTTTGTTAATCAACCTTGATTCTTGGTGGAGACTTGAAAGCTACAAAATCAGGAACACGAACCTTGAAGATGATAAGCTTCACCCTCTATCGGTATCCACACCACGAACGAATATCAAGAACACTTGATCTTGGTTGCTAGACCAAAATTGTGAAACACGCTTTCACAATTGTATTTTGATTATATGGAATTAATATGTGATATTCTTCTTCTTCAATCTAAGGATCTCTTAGAACAAGAAATAACTCTCTCAAAAAACTCTTTGGAGGCTTACACAAACTTATAGACTGATTAGGGCAACTAGAGGGGGTTTAAATACATGTTTAACCTATTCCAAATAGGTAACAAGTGACTAAACCCGCAAGAAAACGGATTAGGAAAATCCTAGTCGAAACAGGACTAGGTCCGACCGGGTATGCAAAGGGGTCCGGCCGGATCCAAGCATGGTCCGACCGGGTCCTTTACATGGTCCTCCCGGATCACCAGGAGGTCCGGACGGGTCCTTTATGAGGTCCGCCCGGACCCTCCTATTTTCCACTTTTCTCCTCTAAATTCCTAATATTCCTCAAAGACCCTTCGACCCAAAATTCCAATTAAGTCCTTTTAAGATCCGTTCTATTGTGTGTGACCCTATAGGATTACATTAAGTTGGCAATGGGTTCAATCATAAACCCATAAGATATGATTAGGTTCTAGCAAACCGTCATACCTACCCAAATAGTGTAACTATATACAAGTTCGTATTCCTTTATAAAACATGTCACAATCCCTTTGTCCACGATGTCATTGAACACAAGTCATGGTCAACAAGTCAACTTGTATTGTTCAATACTTTCTCGATACCGAATATGTTGATAATCCAAATGACATTGATCCAATCAATTCACTTGAGTTTGGCCAAACATTTCATCAACATCATTCTACGAGGGGCCCAAGCTTGACATCTCTCCGAAAAGGGACAAATCTAAGTTAGCTTATTATTCTTCCCTACATGAATCCTATTATGCCAATCATACCCTTTATAACTTCCTGGTTAAAGGTAGCGTTTGAATATGTCAAACATAATGTTCATCAAGTGGAAGACTATAATAACTTCATGTCTAAGGATTCAAATGACATAACTAATATGAGATTTATTTACGACATAGACCATGATATAAATCTCATAGAGCGGGTCATGTCCAGTACCTTGTTCCAAACAAGTACCCATAAATCTAACATGATCATCCCATGATCATTTAGCCTTTATACTAGTTCTTAACAAGTACTAGGGACGGAGATTATTATAAGTAAACATGAACAACAATAATAATCAAAACATCTCTTTATTAATATGAATAAAATGATAAAATTACAATGTTTAACAAACGTGCTTAGGGCACCAACACTCACACCATTTCGTCCGGCGGGCTCAAAGTAGCATGGATCTTCTCAATAGTCCCAGATCTGGTGCAAATTTTTATGAATTTTGGTTTATGAAGCGAAATAGCTAGAAGTATGTTCCACTTATGATTACTAGCCTGAATCTTCTTCAGCAGTCTCATAATGACAAAGTTGATATGGTATAGTTTTTACGAACTCAAGTTCGTGAAAGCATAGAGTTAGTAAACCACAACTCAACACAACCCAGCTCCAGTCCCAATAACTCGGGATCACACCACCATTTCAGTTCTATCAAGAGTAAGGTCACTGCTGACATCAAACTCTTCAGATTAGCATTTTGCTGCCTAAGAGTATAACATCAGTATTCAGTGCTTCTAGATGGAAAACCCAATGAAGGACCACAAGTCAAACTTCAACATTACTATTAGTAAATACATTTCCTTTTCTGGTAAGTCTAAGGACTATAACTTAATAATACTCCCTCGTGTCCCGAAATGATTATCCTACATTCTTTGTATTCTAAAGCTCACGCTAGGGGAACAAAAAGATTTCACATACAGTTGGCAGAAATTAATTGGATGTTGAATTAATGAGTAGTGAGTCATACAAAAACAACATCAAATCATTTATTGACAACACTGTTAATAAGCAAGATTTTATGAGACTTTTTAGCGACTTTAGTATTACTCTTATAATGATGTATCAACAAGAAGTTTTAAATATTCAATTAACCTAAATTTGCTAAATACCTTCTTATTAACAAAAAAAAAAGTGAGAAGATCATTGCGGGACGGAGGTAGTATTAGCAAGTATACCAGTAGTAGTTGCACATTTATATTTTGAGAACATAGAAGTATGAGGGAAAAGCAAAATAGACCTCAAAGTTGTGCCTAAAAGCAGAGCCATCCCAATCACATCGAAATGGTTGATCACCACTCTATCGAATCCACATAACAGCTGATAACGCAGGTTCGCGTAAATACCAAGAAAACCTCCATAACCAAGCGTGTTAGAGATCACAGTCGGAATTGTCACTAACAATCTTCCAAAACAATGTATTCACATACAGAGTGAAAAGATTTGATTGGCCAAAGGCATGCATGCAAAAGAGAAAAAAGCTCCCTCGATCCCGGAAAAATAGTCCCACTTTGACATTTACAGTCGCCTCAATTATACTTTGACCATAGCTTTATGAAAATCTAGTTATAACTATGCAATTCTATAAAATTTTAATGACTCACCATTAGGAATGCTGACACTTCCAATAACAATTTTTAGAATTACACAAGGATAATTGAGTTTTTATAAAACTATGGTCAAAGTATGATTGGGTTGACCATAAAAGTCAAAAAGTGGGACTATCTTTCTGGGAAAGAGGGAGTATTAGAGATCGGTTACCTTCCCTCCTTTCTACTGGTAGCCAGATTCGAAAGAGTGCCTTGGGCTGCTCCAGCAGTTACACCAACCAGACATAACTCTGTAGCCTTATAGATAAAGGACTGAATTCTCTTTTGCAAGTCAAATTCCCTAAGTGGATAGCTTTTTCCAAATATGTTGTTTGGAAGCTTTTGCAATGTATTTTGCAAATCGAATCAAAATGTGTTCCCGTACGAACGACAAGGAGCAAGTGACCAATCAACAATAGAATTGCATGCCGTCACGGTGAGCACATTAATAAGTGCAAGATCCCACTCCCGCTTTATCCTAAAGTGGCCAAGAAAAAGGGAAGGAAAGACGTAAGTTGAAATATAAACGTCGCTAATGACAGAACAGAGTGTCATAAATGAGCTAATATTTCTTAAGGCATATTTTCCTTGAGATATCGTACCTCTCCTTGCGAGTTTTCACCTCCCACCAAACAGAGTAACCAATTGTAGCTGCTTGCTCCAAAATAAGACGGTACAAGAATGAAGGATCTGCAATCATCCTGTTCAAACCAATACAGGTTGAGAAAAAGAATCAGATAACTGCTAAAAGGGCACACATTTCACATTCTTAATAAACCACTTGATTACCCATGGTATGCACAACAAATCAAACAGAAACAAAACACATTAGAGTGAGAATAGCAGTTTGTACCCGAGGGTACCCATTCACTCGATAAAGAAGATAATGCATATGATGACATAAAGTGAAAGAGAATGGACAGAGAACAACTAACTAAAAAAAAGATTGGATGAAAAACTAGTTAAGAGGAAAAGAGAAGGATGAAATGACAAAAATAGAAAGAAAACGATAAAGGGGAAAGATACATTAACAAAGGTACTATCATGATAGATGTGTCATATTGGATACCATATGGTACTGTCAAATGAACCAAACCTTGCCAATTATTTTAGGCCAAGCTGGAGGAGTTACCCACCTGCCTTGAAACCTGGGCAAGAGGGTAGTATACCACATCCCTCATTTCAATTTGACAACTGAGACATTATCAAAATCCTTTTGCAGCAACATAAGGACTGTATCTATAAATTAAATGTTCAACTAATTACATAAGCTAAAAGCTTTCAATTTCTTCAAATCCAGCAAACATGTCTATGATTAAGGTCCAAGCGACGAAAAAAAGAATTGGTAATGACTCGTAATTTTAAGGTTACCAAAAAGAAAATAATGTACTCGAAAAACATAGTTACATAGCACAAAAAAACTAAGTAATGTTTATATTCCGAAATTTAATGTGGAAATCATAATCATGTGATTAAGATCCCTGGTAATAAAGTGATGCTCAATTGTTGCACTTTCAGAAAAGCTTTCACTAAAGAATAATTGTTAAATGTAACATAATGGCCTGCCTCGACCATATAAGTAATACAAACCACCTCCACATCCCCCTTCACTGAAGAATGATTGTTAAATCTAACATAACCCATAAATTCGTGAAATAACATGAGATGACATCAAGTTACCAATGACGAAACTTAGATGCACCTACTCAGTAGAATGTCAGTCTAGGGCCATGAAAGAGATTTGATGCTCTATAGCTGGAGGAAGTAAAACAATGCTACAGATAGATTCCTAAGGCTAAATTTAAGGAAATTGCCAGTTAGCCTTGAGATAATGCCAACATCAGCTAGATCATACACGGTCAAAATTTTTCAACACTATCCTCAAATTTCCACCTTTTGTCTAACCATTGCCATATAAATCTATGTTGACATGAAAAATACCTCGTGGCTCATCATTGGGCAAGTAACAGTACGAATTGTCTAATATTTCATGATTATTACTCCCTCCGTCCCTAAATGAATGTCTATTTTTCCAACCAAAAAAAATGTCTAAAAACGAATATCGGAAATTTGAGAGAAGTTACTAATATCCATTTCACCCATTGAAACAAGTTCTAATATCCCTTTCACCCATTGTAAATCATTAAGTCTTTTTATGTACTTATGATACTAAATTAAAATGCTTAAATTTAACCTCTTTGCAAATGTCCCTCAAAATAAAAGTGGACATTCATTAAGGGATGAAAGGAGTACTTCTTTGCTTCTGTACTCAACCCAGATGATGGAATACATGCTGACCTTTCAATAATTCCTGCCATAAGTTACCTCTACTAGGCACATCTATGATGAATAACATGCCTCATGTAGGTTTCAGCATCTAAGGCACTTCAGCAGTGGCAGTGATGATGGCCATACGAACGATCCGATCTGCCCCAGCCCGTTCTGCGTGATCCATGGCGGCAGGAACGGTCCGGGTCCACACATGTCAAACCGGCTCGGTCCAATGCTTCACACCAATACCACATAGCCCGTTTGGTCAATAGGCCAAAACAGGCTTTAACCCAGATCCCTAATTTTCTACCTTCAATCTTTAAAACCCTAACTAACTGTTACACATATAGAATCCATTTTGCACAAATATATTGAAGATGCCATTGCTACAATTACTATGATGCTCGAACTCGGGTATGAGTGTCCGATACGGGTATGGATCCGAGTGTCTGGTCCTGGAAATCTCAAAATCGTGGACACTGGGATACATTTCTGAAGGACCCAAATTAAGATTTGGACTTGGTCAATCACAACATACCCCCTCCGTCCTATTTTAAACTTAAAAAATGGCAGGGTTTAAAAATTAAGAAAAATGGTGAAAAACGTGATGTGTTACGAGTGTAGATGGTTTGGTAGGAAAGAGAAGAGTGTAGGGGATTTGGGGGAATCTCCACATCCACTAGCCCATACTAGCAGTCATTAATATGGAGAAAATAGTTCAACACATGAAATAATATAAAAGAACATAAAACAAAGATTTGATAACCTAGTTCACCAACGCATAGCTACATCTTGGGGCACCAAGCCAGGATATCACTATAACAATATATAAAGATCGTTACAACTTTGCACATGCAATCACAAAGATCTAAACAGGGATACTCTCCAAGAACAATCTCTCTTACTTATATATTATTATCTCACCTGCCCCCAAGAACACACACAACACGGTCATGGCCGGGTTGTAGGATCACCCCCCATGGATCTCCTAGGCCCCCGGCCCCCTCTTTGACACTATTTCGTGGCCCTCTTTTGATATCCTAACTTTGTCCTAAAACAAAGTAAGTGTTGCATATTATGGTCGGTGTCACATTATATTTATAGGGATACAAAACATAATCCTGATCAAAACCTAATTTACCTGGAGTACCAGAGAGACGGAAGGAGTAATATAATTAGGAAACTAATTATACTAAGAAAACTAATTCTTTAGGCTCCAAGATCACGTGTCCAACCAGTAAATTGACTTCCATTGGGAAACCAATTCCCTTATGGAAATTAATTACTTTTCCACGCAAACTCCTAGCCTACTCCAACTTCACGTCACCTTTCCGGATAGAGTGGGCGGTCACGCACTTTCTCCTTGTGCGGGCGCTCACTCATGCAGTCTTCGCCCAGATCTTCTCTGATGGAGTGGGCGGCCACCTGGCTCCTCCACGGGCGGCCGCACACTCCTCCTACAATTCATTTTCTGCTCCTTCTACTTGGTTTTGATCCTCTCCTTGGTTTTGACTCCAATCCCAACAATCTCCCACCTGGAGATATAAACCACCATTGTGAGACACTCCTATCAAACTCCCACCAGAGAATGATCCACCAAATCACACCAAGCACCTCCTTGATGATAATGAGCCTCCACGCTCTTCCATTATGAGCCTCCATGCTCTTCCATTATGAACCTCCACACTCTCTCTCATATGAGCCTCCACACCCAAGTAACAAGGCGATTTGAAATCAAGCGACGTTTCAACCTCTCCGTGTTATATTCCTCTTGCCTTCCCAAATCAACTTCTACCTCAATTTTTCTCTGTAAGTCTAACTTTGCCTTCTCCCTTCCGTCCCACCTCCTCGCAATGATTCCCCATAAAACTCGGACACATCTTGTTTCTCTTACTTCTCTTGGTCTGATCCCGCTCTCTATTAGGTACTTATGACTCGTTCTCCTTGCTGGCCAGCTATAAGGTGTCACCTCTCCACCCTAACATACCGTTCATTGATGTCTCTCCTTTTTACACTAATAGGCCGGTCTACAAGCCTCTTGCTCCCACCCGGAACGAAAATTGATGGTATCGGTAAAGTATAACATCTTTACCTTCCTCCTTGAGCTTCCCACCGGTCGCTCACATTAGGTAGTGTGCCCTTCTCTCTATTTGTTATTTCATTTGTTTTGGTTGTGTGATGTAGCAAGGTCGATGTTAAGTGAAATGCAATCGAGATGTTGATCTCCATTGCTAATGTGCCCTTCTCTCTATTTCTTTATTTTCAGTCACTACACCTGAACAAAGCTTTTAGTTATGTCAGTTTTTCAATCGTTTGGTTCTGGCATTTTCTATAATTATCAATGGTTGAAATAAAACAGGCAAAATGATGAAGTTGTAGGTGAATGACTTCTTTTAGGTTTGATGGTGGAAAAATATATATGAACGGAGGCTACCATTTGCAACTGTGATATAGGCTTGTGATTGTTGGTGTGTATGCCCTAGGCACGTTATTTGAACGATTAATGTTATCATTTGCTTTATACTTTAATAAAGATATTGAATGTTTGATTATTATATCTTTTGCATGTTTATTATAATAATCTTCGTCCCTAGTAATTATGATTAATTGCTAGTATAAGTTTAATAGATAATCATATGATGATTATGTGTATATGATACAATTAGACTTATGGGTATTTGTTGGAGAACAAATATTGGACTGACCCCTATGAGATTTATGTCATGGTCAAATGTCATAATTAAATCTCATATAGTTATATCACTTGAATCTTTATACCTGAGGTTATTACAGTCTTCCACATGATGAACATTGCGTTTGGCATATTCAAACGTTACCCTTAACCGGGAAGCTATAAAGAATATGATTGGCATAATCGGAATCATGTAGGGAAAGGTAATAAGCCAAGATGGGATTTGTTCCTCATCAAGAGAGATGTCAAGCTTTGGCCACTCGATGAATGGTATTGATGAAATGCATGGTCATGCTCAAATGAATTGATTGGATCAATGTCATTTGTATTATCAATACATTCGGGATCGAGAAAGCATTGAACAAAGTAAGTTGACCATTGACCATGCCTTATGTTCAATAGATATCGTGTAACAAAGAAATTGAGTTAAGTTCTATATTAGAAAACTTTGGATTTCAAAGTTATACTAATTGGGTAGTCATAATGGCTTGCTAGAGTCCGCATATGACTTACGAGGTCTGAATGGTTCGGACTTGTTGCCAACTTAGTATAATCTTATTGGGTCACACACGTAGAGCGGATAATTAAAAGGAACAAAAACAAGGAAATTAGGACAAGGTGCCGTACGGCTCCCTAGGAGCCATACGACGGCCTAGGAGCCATACGGCTCTGGTCCCGTACTGCAGTTTATTTTTGGTCTTTTCTTGTTAGACAAGAAGACCTAAATCCTAAAGGGTCTTGGAGACCTCTTGTATATAATGTGGGCAACCGGGAATAGTTCCCATAACATTGATTTTAGAAATCACAAACTCTTTCTTGGAGAGAGAGAATACACATAATATACTAGGATTATTAGGTTTGATTATTCCCAATTATCAAACCATAATAATCGTAGGGAGAAATTGAAGAATCATTCTTCATTAAGTTTTTCAATCCAAAGGACCTAGCAGTCAAGTTCAAGAATCGTTCTTGAATGCGTTCGAAGTGTGGATCACCGATAGAGGGTGCTCATCTTAGCATCTTATTCCAAGTTTTCACATCTCGATCTACAAGGGTTAGTTTCTTTCATCATTATATTATGAATTATTGAACATAACAGGTCTAGGCTTTTGGGTTTTTCATGTGATATCTTCCACTGCGCATGATTGCATAAAACCCAACAGTGGTGTTCAGATTGTTCTGTAAATTGTTTACAGAATTCGAATCTGGAAACTGAAACTGCTTTCAGACGGCTGATTTTTAAAACCGTGTTTCCTGAAACAGTTTTCAATCGAGGAATCTAGAAAAGTTACATAAATCAGAATTCTAAAGAGTTTATGATTGCTGTAATCTGTGAGATTAAGAGACAATGAAAGGGTCTTGAAACAAGTGACCAATCTATACGGAAATGTGGATGCCTTTTGGCTTAGTTTCGGCCGTATAGAGAAGTTACTTGGTTTCTTGATCTTAGTACGGAAATGTGGATGCCTTTTGGATTAGTTTCGGCCGTACATTTTGGGCTCTCAATTTCAAGATGCTCTGCGGATTCAGTTTCAGAATTTAATCCTATAACTAGTGCAACTAAGTCACATAAAATTAATTCGGTTAAATTGATTAACTTTATGTGTATGAACCTTCTTGAAAATTTAAGTTACGTGCTAATCCATGATTAAAACACTTGTCAATACATGGATATTTTTATGTGAGCTCTGCCAAAGCGAGGTGCACTAATTCTATTCATCTATGAGCAAGATGAGGAAACAGTGATTCCTATACGTTTAAAATGGTTTGACTTAATTAGGCTATCAAAACAGTTTTGGGCCTAAGGAACAGATGAGATTAAAACATATTAGACATATGATGTCTAAAATCTCATAAAGGATCTAAGATTCATATATGATATGATTGATAAGGAGTTGTCTACCTAAATAACTTATTTTGAACAGTCGTGCCAAAGCCGACTAAAAGTTAAGTGAAATATGGATCTTAAGCCATTTAAATTATATGATACATTAGATGTATATGAAGGTTATATAATTTAGTTGGAGTATTTATGAAATAATAATTAATATTATCTTTGATTAAGTTGGTACTTATGTATGATTACATGTTTGCATAATTGTAGATAATGGCACAAAACACACAATCTTTGTCATTGCGATCTATCCTTGAGAAGGAAAAACTTCAAGAGAATTGTGCTAACTTCATGGATTGGATCCGAAGCCTTAGAATTATTCTAAATCATGAAGAAAAGCAATACATTCTTGATGAACCCATTTCTGAGGAACCTGCTGCCAATGCCCCTAGGGCAGACAAGGATGCTTGCAAGAAACACAAAAATGATTCTCATGAGGTCGGTTGTCTCATGCTTGCTGGCATGTGATCTGAGCTTCAGAAGACTCTTGAACACTTGGAAGCCTATGATATAGGCACTCAGTTGAAAGATATGTTTCAAGAGCAAGCAAGGCAAGAAAGGTTCGATAACATGGCTGCTCTGATCTCATGCAAGATGAGTGAAGGACAGTCGGTGGGTCCTCATGTTTTAAAGATGAAGGCCCATTTTAAGCATCTATAGAGGCTTGGGTATCCCATCCATGTTGAGTTGGCTACTAATTTTATTCTGAACTCATTACCTAAAAGCTATAATTAGTTCGTCATGAACTAGAATATGCATGGTATGACTAAGTCTTTGTCTGAGTTGCATGGGATGCTAAAGACAGCAGAAAAGAAAATCATTAAGGAAGCCTCTCCTGTGCCCTTGGTTTCAAAAGAAGGAAAGGGCTCTAAGGCCAAATGAAAGGGTAAGGCAAAAGTTGTCAAACCCAAAATAAGCAAGGTAAATGTTGCCAATGCTGTGGTGGCTAAACCAAACTCCCAAAAGGATGAAATATGTTTCCACTGCAATGAGATTGGTCATTGGAAACGTAATTGCAAGGCTTACATGGAAGAATAGAACAAGAAGAAGGGCAATGTGATTGCTTCTACTTCAGGTATCTATGTTATAGATATACTCATTTCTACTTCTAGTTCCTGGGTATTAGATATCGGATGTGGATCTCACATTTGTTTAAATGTGCAGGTGTAGATACCCCGGGAGATCCCACTACTTGGCTAGAGCGGTGGAAGGATCCTAGGATGTCTATTTGGTTTTAATTGTTAGAGTCGCCACCTATGTTATTAAGAGAACATAAGAAAAACCTAATAATAGCCTATTTTATGTTACGAAACCAAAGATTCGGGAGAGAAGGGTTCGGGGGTTAGGTGACGGAGTGGGAAGTACTTAAACACCCACTCCACCCCGCTTACGCGGGTCTTGCTACTAAGGGTGTTCTACTGCTAAAAAGTCCTTCTATTTATTGATATTAAGAACGTGCTAACAATTATAATGTAATGAAAAGGGGAATTGCAAAGGGAAATAAAAGAGAATTGTTTTATTGATTAATTTATGCTAAAGATTACATGTAGCAATTACATTAATATGAAATGGGGAAATTAAAGTGGCATTTAGAATGTAGGGAGATAACTTTAACTAACTTTAATGTAATAAAGTGATTATTTGGTCATGTCCCATTTGATGGGGATTGCATACATTACTAAGACATGTAAAATAAAAGAAGAAAATTTGTACCTTTTAGAAGGAGAAAGAAGACTTGAACTTTGACTTGAAAAGACTTTGTGTAGAGTTTTGGTGCTTGAATTGTTGTTGGGAGAATTCTTGTAAAGAGAATTCTTGAGAGAGTTGTGTATAATGTAGTTGTCAAGAAATTTCAAGTCCAAGAACTTGTGTATAGTTTTTGTAAAGAAGAGAAGAGGCTCCTTTTCTAAGGTAAAATGAGAGGGTTTTTATAAGTGAAAAAGAGAGGAAAAGATGGCTTTTCAACCAATAAATAAATAATAAATAATAAAGAGAAAATCAAATAATAATAAAAAGAAATATTTGGTTTTAAAGAAAAGGCTAAGAATATAGGCTTGGGAGTTATATAATAAGGGGGGATGAATGTGGATGTAAAAAGAGGTTTTTGTGATCAAGAAAATGGAGGGAAAAGACTGCAATCCGTAACTGCCATAATGGGAAGCGCGCGAGTCCTGCTTTAGGGGCGAGACGCGCACGCAGGCCATAAGCAGTGCCGGAGGTGCCCGCGGGTGATAAATGATAGAATGACATAAATGACTTTAAATTTAACTCTGTTATGCAGTTCGGTCCAAAACTAACGGAATCAGTTAGGAACTTAACCGAAATAACAAAAATCAACAAAAATAAGTTTAAATAAAAATACTATGTATGAAATCGGGGTGAGAGGTACAAGGCGGGGTGTCTATAGAGCCCCTCGGTGACGTATATTGCAAAGCAAAACGCGTTGACGAAAGAAAGACAACCGCCGAAGACATCGACAAAGAAAGAAAAGAAAGCAAAGACTCAATGAAAGCAGGAATTTGAAATTGCGAGAGATAGAGGTACGCTCCCTGTGTGAGCGACTTTTGTTGATAGAAGGGGTATTGTAGTATGAAATGGCCCACCGTGGCCAAGGCTTAAAGTCCGTATAGAGGACTGTTTAAAGTCCGTATAGAGGACTGGCTGGATCCAAGAACCCGTCTGCCGCTTTAAAGTCCGTATAGAGGACTGGAAATGAATGTGAGTTTGTTGAGTAGACTTTGCTGATGAGGTGGTGATTTTAGTTGTTCACCGTGGAGCTGTGTGCTTGTACCTGTTATGCGCATGCTTTGCAGATATATGTGCTTGTGTGAGATGTGAAATAGAAATTGCGAGAGAAAATTGTGGTGTGATGTGATTTGTAGAAAGCGTGAATGATGTTCATACCTTCGCTTACCATGGCCGCTTGATTCACGATGGATTCATGATGCCGTGGCTTTGATGAAGGATGTCAACACTTTCGCTGAAGATGAGTCGCTTGTACTTTGATGGAGTGTCGATGAGATGACATTCTGGATGATGGATTGGTCATGCCAAAAGGCTATCTACGCATCCTTTGAACAAAATCAGACCAGCGTAGTTTAAGGATGATGGAGAATGCTGGGGAAGAAGCTTAGGAGCAAAGCAAAATGAAGCACATACTTTTATACAAGTAAGGAGACAGAAAAAGAAAAATAAAATCTTTTTGTCGTTTTTTTTTTTTTTAGTTCATGGGTGAACCATTTTAACCATTGTGTGTTTGTAAAGCCAACCCAAGATCAAATCATGTTCAGTCGAAGTCTGGATTGCCTCGCTTGTTGTCGCTATTGTGCCCAACGAAGATTGATGTCTAGCCCCATGAGATTTATCGATTATGGAGCTTCAAGAGACTTTCGATGTAAAGATACCAGGGGGTTGTTGATTGTAAAGCCCCTAAAATGCCTTCGATGCCAAACTTTGAGTGACTTGCATAGCCGCAAGATAAATTAGCTCTTGGCCCATTCAAATGAATCGCTTTTTTTTTGTTGACGTGAGCAAGCCCAAAGAGAAGATTATTGATACCAAGCTTCGAGAGATTTCTAAGCCCCAAATATCATGTACTTGTTGTTTGCGAGCTTGGAAATGGTGGGTTGTGAAGACCTGTCAATGTAAAGCCCCAAATTATCTTGGGATCGGCTTGGTATTGAGAGCGGATGCACCGTCAGGTAGAATTCTTGATAGAGATCTCCTTCTTACTCTTACCGGGGAGATGAATGGCCTCATTGTGGTCGGTACCCAAATGGCGGAAGGCTTACATCAAAAGATGCAGTAATGTCTTGTGGTGTCGTCAAGGTTGCAGATGATAAGGTCTTGGTGTGATAAGGTCCCAAATGGGTATGCTTGATTGAGTCTTCTTGTGTTGAACTAATAACGGATCTTCGAATGCAACTCGTGAGGATGCAACTTGTGCGAATGCAACTTGTGCAGATGCAACTTGTGCTTTTGATCTCGAAGAAGGGGGTGCTGAATTACAGGAACATTTGGATTGGCCATGACTCCGTTTGTAGAGTTAACATATTGGCATTTCCTTGAATCCTTTTCCTTTTCTCTAAGACTTTCTTCATAATCTCATCGTAAGTCACAACATAAGAATCATCCAATTCATTCATAACATCGGAGCCCTCCTTTCAAATCAGAAGACCTTTGACGTGAAGTACTGAGAGAACCTTTAAGTTTGGACCACTCCCCACATTGCATTGCATCGAGTATCATTTCCCAAAAGATTGTCGAAGCCCCTTAAAAATACTTTTGGTGCCAAATTGATAGAAGAAGCTTCAAATATTGCACATGACTTTGCTAGGGCCACCGTTGGGTGAGGTGAAGTGAATTGCATTTTTGCTGAGGGAGCCTCTCGAACTTGAGTCTAGCCCCTAGAGTGCCATCACCGATTGTAAGTAGAGAAAGAAATGCCTATCCTTGATTGGGGAACAGGCACGAGCACATATGACAAGAAGTTTTTTCGACATTCCCTTTTAGAGACTTTGAGGATAGTCTTACACATCTTTCTTGAGTGTAGCCCCTAGGGCTCATTAACTATCAAATGAAGCAAAAGAAGCTCTTGTTCGTGAGTCACATTGTAACGCCCATCCTTAATCTCGTTAAATATTTGACTTATTTGTTAAATTTTTGACTTGCTTGTTAAATTCTTGACTAGCATATTTATATGCTATTTTATTTGAGTTAATTATTTAATTACTTTAGAAAGTTAAGGTGGTTAAATGTCAAAGTTGAAAGTTTAGGGGCCTTTTTGTCAAAGTTAGAACTTGAGGGGCCTAGTAGCAATTCTTGGAAAGTTCCAAGTATATCACATTGGGTTTCTCTCTCTGAGAAACCATTTTACCCAAATTGCTTTACGTATACTCCTTCTGTTCTAAAGAAGGTTTAGGATTCTTCCTATTCTCGACTCCTCGAGCTTAATTATCCCTCTGTTCGTGATTCTGGTCCCGGATAAATATTCGTGGCGTTGAATAGAGCGTTCAGGCCGATCAGAAATTAATTTGGGTCAACTTGATTTTTGACTAGGTAAGCTATTAGCTTCCCCTTACTTGTAATAACATGTATATATGTTATTCCCGCTACTTGTTCTTGTTAAAATTGTATTTTGAGCAATTTTTGTGATACTTGTAAAATTGGGACGAAGGGAGTATTCGTATAATAACAAGCATGAATAGCACCTGGGAAAAGAAACTTGAAAAATTATTGAAAAATTATACTCCTATTCGTGAGACGGTAAAATAGTAACTTGATTTAAATATTATTAGAAAAATAGTACCATTATTTGTGGTACGGGAAAAGGAATGGAAGTATCCCTAAATGTTTATAGTAGTATATTAGAAAATTGTACTTATACTTTTGGGGACGGTGAAATATTGAAATGGAATAAAAGGAAATTGTCCTATTATTTATGGGACGGTAAAAGAAATGAATTGGGCTTGAAATAGGAGTTCTAAACTTGTTAGTATACTCCTGAGAATGTTAGGAGTGTTAGTTAAATGTTACTCCTACGTGTGGGACGGAGAATTAATGAAACTTGAATTCAGGGGAAAAGGGCGAAAATTTGTACCGCACGGTCGTGCGCCTTTATTTGGCCCGGTCGTGCCAAATATCACCTTTAGGCAAAAATCCCTCGGCAGTGTTAGCACGGTCGTGCGCCTTTTATGGGCACGGTCGTGCCGAAAATGAATTTTGTGTGAAAATCCCTCGGCAGTGGTAGCACGGTCGTGCCAATTTCTAGAGCACGGTCGTGCCAAGTGAAAATTCTGATTTGTTTTCCTGAATTGTTTCCTTCATAACTTTCTATAGGAAAGTCGGAATCAAGATCCGAAAGAAGCTGAATAAGCTAGACATAGAGAGCTATTCAAAGCACACTTTAACTACCTAATGAGATTTTGGGTGTTTGTCTAGGGAACCTAGATAGGTGTTTTGAGACATTTAATTGATTAAGTACAAGAATAAGAACTCTTTATTGTGTCTTGGAATCAAAGTTTGTGTACCTTAGGGGTATAAAACAATGTTTTGAACTTGAACATCCTAAGAATAGGATTGAGAATTGGTAAGAGTAAAGTGTATAACTCTTATACATGATTGAATGTCCAAAGATTGGAATAAAACCTGAAGTATAAGACAATAAAATCTTGTACATGACTTGAACATCCAAAGAAAAGGGATTAAAACATGAATATAAGATTAATAAATCTTGTATATGCCTTGACACCAATATATGGGTAAGGTGTAAACTCGAAAGTGCTCAGAACAAGCCTTAACGTGAATAAGAAATATTCTTGACTTGTATGTGCAATCATCGCACATAGTTACTTGATAACAATGTAGCTTCTTGATTACCTGAAGCTTGTTTCCCGTTGAGCTAGTCCACGAATCTTGGATTAGTCTCCCCTCTCGTAGCTAAAGTTTGTGTACCTAAAGGACACCAACTAATGTCTTGAGCTTGAATATCCTAGGAATAGGATCGTGAACTTGATTGGGAGATGTATAGCTAATCTTCTTAATTAAAACGTGAATATAAGATAAATAAATCTTGTACTTATCTTAAATGACCAAAGAGTTGGATTGATAACTTAAGTATAAGTTAATTAACTCTTGTACATGTTTAACCATCCAAGAAAATGGATTGAGAACTTGGATACAAGATGATAAAATCTTGTAAAAGTCTTGAATGTCTTGAAACCATTACATGAGTATGGTAATAAACTTGAAAGATTCTTGATGTGTATATGTAAATCTTGCATGTAGCTACTTGATAGAATGTAGCTTCTTGATTGATTGGTACATGGTATGAATAACCAAAGAATTGGGTTATGGAACTAGATAGAGAATGATTAACTCTTCTACATACTTGAACTTGATACGTGTATATTGGAAGTGCTATAAATAAGCACTAAGGTGTAAGTGATTTAGTTTAATCATGTATATACTTAATGAAGTATATAAAGAATGAAGAAGATATCTTGTCTTGAACTGGTTCCTAAAGAAAATAGGGACTAGTGTAATATGAAGATAATTCATATAATCGTGAATACTACGATTTAAATTAATAAGAATGATTACAGAACACAATATGTGTTGGAAAATGTATTCGATTACTAACGATACATATACGTGAGATATGATTGTGACTAGGTAGGAATGTGACCTATGCTACTACGTGTTTAGAGTCTAAGGTATTGGGCTCTATTTGATAGTAAGGGTATCGGGATAGACACTTTAATGTGTTAAACGTGATATGAATATGTACGTGCAAACTTGGCATGTGACAAAGTGAAATACCCTACTACTTGACTGAAGTCTGTGATAAATGGACTCCTACTTGGATTGATCGTGTTACATGGACACCTTATGTGCCATGGTTATCTTGGTTTGTATTCGCAATAATTGCGTACGTGTACTTATATTGAGCACATGATACATAATTACATGGTGCATATTCTTGTGAGCACATGATACATAATTACATGGTGCATATTCTTGTGAGCACATGATACATAATTACATGGTGCATAAATAATAGTCCACTAATAAGGGACTGAGTTCTGTTCTCGTAGTTCAAGTAAATATCTACTTGTGCATTCTTGGTGAGTCCAGCTGGTTCTCCTTGCTTGTTCGAAAATATATAGGTTCACGCTTGTCGCGAGAGCTGGGGTTTAAGTGACAATCGGGTCCCTATGTATTTCCGCCCGACCCCTTACTACCGGCCATAGTAAGGGCATAGCTTCCTTGGTTGGAGCAATAAGCCTGACCTAAGTGAATGCTAGCTCCCGTCTTGTTCACCACGTGGATTTTGTATCTTGTGGATGACACTGGTTACCAGGTCTTCTTATATACTGCACAGCAGTCTCTTGTTCCTGTTCTTGGTTGTCCTCAGCTAGAAAGGCATCGACAACAAATGGTATTCTTGGGAGGAATAAGGAAGGATTCAGGTACAATGCGTGATAGGCCTATGTGCATCTTGTGAGCTGGTCTAGCCTCTCGCACTACTTGATTACTTGTTACCTGATCATATCTTGAGCTTGATTACTTGTTGAGTTGGCTTAGCCTCTCCTATACTTGTTACTTGATGATACTTGATATATGTTTAGTTGAATATCTACTTGTATTGCATGATAACATGACATATAGTTGCATGTTAATAGCTTACTGAGATTTATCTCACCCTTTATTTGTTTAATTGTTCCCCCCCCCCCACAGGAAAGCAGGGGATAGTACGCAGTGAGGCTCGACTTAGCTGGGAACTTACTCAGCAGGATATTCTTGTTCGAAGTTAGTGTCCTTTTATATTTTGGTAAGGACGATCTTGTATGAGTTAATTAAACTCTGGGCTTGTATTGGGGTAGTATTTGTTGTCCCTAGACAGTTCTTGATGCCAGCTTATTTGCTAGGCATGTCTTCCGCTGTATGTAACCTTGTTTGGTTTTAATTTTCTTGGTCTAGAACTCGTGTGAGCTATCTTAGCTCCCTACTCTTGAGTATATATGTCATGTCAGTTTTGTTTTAACAGGTATTGTTCCTGTTTCCCGTTAGTTTCTTGTTTCTTGTTAGTTACGCGCACCAGGTTCGAGGTTCTATTAGGGGATCCCGGGACTTGGGGCGTGTCAGGGTGGTATCAGAGCTATGGTTTAGCTCTTAGCCTGGATAGGGTCTATGGCCTAGGTTGGGTTAGTCTTGGGTGTGTTTTCGACGCCGAGTGCTTCGTTACTTGTTGTCATACCAGGCATAGGACTGGTGTTGATAGTATTGATCCAATTGGATTAGATGGTTTAAGAATCGAGAGCGCGAGTCTTTAAAGACTTAGGCGTATTTATCTTGTCTTGTGGACATTGTTTCGTGCTATATATGCATGCTTGTCCTTATCTCGTGAATTGCGTGGAAGTGTATTCTCTAGTAAGAGACTACGTGTTGATATTGTTATTAGTAAGAGCTTGATAGAAGTGTGGGTGATAACACCCTATACGTTCTATGTTAACTTGGTCATGTTACCTAGATGGGACATTGATGTGATACGTGTTATGGCTTGGCTCTTACGTGTCATGACTTGGCTTTCTATGTGTTAGGCCAATCTTGTTTACCATAATAGATGGTAATTAATTCTCTGCTAGTATGCTTGACTATTTATGTGAGCATGATAGATTTATGCATATCATTTATATTTTGCATTGAAAGTCTAGAAAGGGTTCTTGAGATTGTACTGGGTATTTAACCTATGTGATTGACAGTGGAGTTTCTACACCAAACTAGATGGATGTATCCATTCTTAATGAGAAACTGGTGGGTTATCTTGAGTTGTTACAGTGCGAATACAGTGCTGACATCTGGATTAATGTTCTTGATCTCGATTGAGTTAAAAGAGTTGAAGATTCAACTTGAGAATTTCTTGATAGAGGATATATCTACCTTGTAGTGGATGTCTGAAATGAGTATCTGTGTTGACCTATAAGTGGAAATAACCAAGGTACGCGTGTTCTTGAGATTTTCTTGATCTTGTTAGAGATTCATGAATGAATTTCGAAGGCAGCTTCATTGTTAACTATTTGACACCGAGAGCTACATCTTTTGATGGATTGTCTTGATGGATTGATATACGTAAAGTCAGTTCTGAATATTGAAACGATGGATCATCACAACTTCAGTATCTGAGATTGCCTAGTGGATTTGACTAGTATTACAGTGATCTGGAGGATATGACCAGTTTTATTATTTCTAGTGGATATGTCAAGTTTCACCAATATAGTGGATTGACTAATCGAGTCTACTTGACTTTATGTGTTTTGATGTTATAATTGATACATCTAGATTGCATGAAATATTTGTGAGTATATGTGTATATTCTTGATTGCTCTTGAGTTCTATTTGCTGATTATATATGTTATAATCTTGATCTAGTAAAAATTCGAGGACGAATTTTCTTTAAGGTGGGGAGGATGTAACGCCCATCCTTAATCTCGTTAAATATTTGACTTATTTGTTAAATTTTTGACTTGCTTGTTAAATTCTTGACTAGCATATTTATATGCTATTTTATTTGAGTTAATTATTTAATTACTTTAGAAAGTTAAGGTGGTTAAATGTCAAAGTTGAAAGTTTAGGGGCCTTTTTGTCAAAGTTAGAACTTGAGGGGCCTAGTAGCAATTCTTGGAAAGTTCCAAGTATATCACCTTGGGTTTCTCTCTCTGAGAAACCATTTTACCCAAATTGCTTTACGTATACTCCTTCTGTTCTAAAGAAGGTTTAGGATTCTTCCTATTCTCGACTCCTCGAGCTTAATTATCCCTCTGTTCGTGATTCTGGTCCCGGATAAATATTCGTGGCGTTGAATAGAGCGTTCCAGGCCGATCAGAAATTAATTTGGGTCAACTTGATTTTTGACTAGGTAAGCTATTAGCTTCCCCTTACTTGTAATAACATGTATATATGTTATTCCCGCTACTTGTTCTTGTTAAAATTGTATTTTGAGCAATTTTTGTGATACTTGTAAAATTGGGACGAAGGGAGTATTCGTATAATAACAAGCATGAATAGCACCTGGGAAAAGAAACTTGAAAAATTATTGAAAAATTATACTCCTATTCGTGAGACGGTAAAATAGTAACTTGATTTAAATATTATTAGAAAAATAGTACCATTATTTGTGGTACGGGAAAAGGAATGGAAGTATCCCTAAATGTTTATAGTAGTATATTAGAAAATTGTACTTATACTTTTGGGGACGGTGAAATATTGAAATGGAATAAAAGGAAATTGTCCTATTATTTATGGGACGGTAAAAGAAATGAATTGGGCTTGAAATAGGAGTTCTAAACTTGTTAGTATACTCCTGAGAATGTTAGGAGTGTTAGTTAAATGTTACTCCTACGTGTGGGACGGAGAATTAATGAAACTTGAATTCAGGGGAAAAGGGCGAAAATTTGTACCGCACGGTCGTGCGCCTTTATTTGGCCCGGTCGTGCCAAATATCACCTTTAGGCAAAAATCCCTCGGCAGTGTTAGCACGGTCGTGCGCCTTTTATGGGCACGGTCGTGCCGAAAATGAATTTTGTGTGAAAATCCTCGGCAGTGGTAGCACGGTCGTGCCAATTTCTAGAGCACGGTCGTGCCAAGTGAAAATTCTGATTTGTTTTCCTGAATTGTTTCCTTCATAACTTTCTATAGGAAAGTCGGAATCAAGATCCGAAAGAAGCTGAATAAGCTAGACATAGAGAGCTATTCAAAGCACACTTTAACTACCTAATGAGATTTTGGTGTTTGTCTAGGGAACCTAGATAGGTGTTTTGAGACATTTAATTGATTAAGTACAAGAATAAGAACTCTTTATTGTGTCTTGGAATCAAAGTTTGTGTACCTTAGGGGTATAAAACAATGTTTTGAACTTGAACATCCTAAGAATAGGATTGAGAATTGGTAAGAGTAAAGTGTATAACTCTTATACATGATTGAATGTCCAAAGATTGGAATAAAACCTGAAGTATAAGACAATAAAATCTTGTACATGACTTGAACATCCAAAGAAAAGGGATTAAAACATGAATATAAGATTAATAAATCTTGTATATGCCTTGACACCAATATATGGGTAAGGTGTAAACTCGAAAGTGCTCAGAACAAGCCTTAACGTGAATAAGAAATATTCTTGACTTGTATGTGCAATCATCGCACATAGTTACTTGATAACAATGTAGCTTCTTGATTACCTGAAGCTTGTTTCCCGTTGAGCTAGTCCACGAATCTTGGATTAGTCTCCCCTCTCGTAGCTAAAGTTTGTGTACCTAAAGGACACCAACTAATGTCTTGAGCTTGAATATCCTAGGAATAGGATCGTGAACTTGATTGGGAGATGTATAGCTCATCTTCTTAATTAAAACGTGAATATAAGATAAATAAATCTTGTACTTGTCTTAAATAACCAAAGAGTTGGATTGATAACTTAAGTATAAGTTAATTAACTCTTGTACATGTTTAACCATCCAAGAAAATGGATTGAGAACTTGGATACAAGATGATAAAATCTTGTAAAAGTCTTGAATGTTTTGAAACCATTACATGAGTATGGTAATAAACTTGAAAGATTCTTGATGTGTATATGCAAATCTTGCATGTAGCTACTTGATAGAATGTAGCTTTTTGATTGATTGGTACATGGTATGAATAACCAAAGAATTGGGTTATGGAACTAGATAGAGAATGATTAACTCTTCTACATACTTGAACTTGATACGTGTATATTGGAAGTGCTATAAATAAGCACTAAGGTGTAAGTGATTTAGTTTAATCATGTATATACTTAATGAAGTATATAAAGAATGAAGAAGATATCTTGTCTTGAACTGGTTCCTAAAGAAAATAGGGACTAGTGTAATATGAAGATAATTCATATAATCGTGAATACTACGATTTAAATTAATAAGAATGATTACAGAACACAATATGTGTTGGAAAATGTATTCGATTACTAACGATACATATACGTGAGATATGATTGTGACTAGGTAGGAATGTGACCTATGCTACTACGTGTTTAGAGTCTAAGGTATTGGGCTCTATTTGATAGTAAGGGTATCGGGATAGACACTTTAATGTGTTAAACGTGATATGAATATGTACGTGCAAACTTGGCATGTGACAAAGTGAAATACCCTACTACTTGACTGAAGTCTGTGATAAATGGACTCCTACTTGGATTGATCGTGTTACATGGACACCTTATGTGCCATGGTTATCTTGGTTTGTATTCGCAATAATTGCGTACGTGTACTTATATTGAGCACATGATACATAATTACATGGTGCATATTCTTGTGAGCACATGATACATAATTACATGGTGCATATTCTTGTGAGCACATGATACATAATTACATGGTGCATAAAGAATAGTCCACTAATAAGGGACTGAGTTCTGTTCTCGTAGTTCAAGTAAATATCTACTTGTGCATTCTTGGTGAGTCCAGCTGGTTCTCCTTGCTTGTTCGAAAATATATAGGTTCACGCTTGTCGCGAGAGCTGGGGTTTAAGTGACAATCGGGTCCCTATGTATTTCCGCCCGACCCCTTACTACCGGCCATAGTAAGGGCATAGCTTCCTTGGTTGGAGCAATAAGCCTGACCTAAGTGAATGCTAGCTCCCGTCTTGTTCACCACGTGGATTTTGTATCTTGTGGATGACACTGGTTACCAGGTCTTCTTATATACTGCACAGCAGTCTCTTGTTCCTGTTCTTGGTTGTCCTCAGCTAGAAAGGCATCGACAACAAATGGTATTCTTGGGAGGAATAAGGAAGGATTCAGGTACAATGCGTGATAGGCCTATGTGCATCTTGTGAGCTGGTCTAGCCTCTCGCACTACTTGATTACTTGTTACCTGATCATATCTTGAGCTTGATTACTTGTTGAGTTGGCTTAGCCTCTCCTATACTTGTTACTTGATGATACTTGATATATGTTTAGTTGAATATCTACTTGTATTGCATGATAACATGACATATAGTTGCATGTTAATAGCTTACTGAGATTTATCTCACCCTTTATTTGTTTAATTGTTCCCCCCCCCCACAGGAAAGCAGGGGATAGTACGCAGTGAGGCTCGACTTAGCTGGGAACTTACTCAGCAGGATATTCTTGTTCGAAGTTAGTGTCCTTTTATATTTTGGTAAGGACGATCTTGTATGAGTTAATTAAACTCTGGGCTTGTATTGGGGTAGTATTTGTTGTCCCTAGACAGTTCTTGATGCCAGCTTATTTGCTAGGCATGTCTTCCGCTGTATGTAACCTTGTTTGGTTTTAATTTTCTTGGTCTAGAACTCGTGTGAGCTATCTTAGCTCCCTACTCTTGAGTATATATGTCATGTCAGTTTTGTTTTAACAGGTATTGTTCCTGTTTCCCGTTAGTTTCTTGTTTCTTGTTAGTTACGCGCACCAGGTTCGAGGTTCTATTAGGGGATCCCGGGACTTGGGGCGTGTCAGGGTGGTATCAGAGCTATGGTTTAGCTCTTAGCCTGGATAGGGTCTATGGCCTAGGTTGGGTTAGTCTTGGGTGTGTTTTCGACGCCGAGTGCTTCGTTACTTGTTGTCATACCAGGCATAGGACTGGTGTTGATAGTATTGATCCAATTGGATTAGATGGTTTAAGAATCGAGAGCGCGAGTCTTTAAGACTTAGGCGTATTATCTTGTCTTGTGGACATGTTTCGTGCTATATATGCATGCTTGTCCTTATCTCGTGAATTGCGTGGAAGTGTATTCTCTAGTAAGAGACTACGTGTTGATATTGTTATTAGTAAGAGCTTGATAGAAGTGTGGGTGATAACACCCTATACGTTCTATGTTAACTTGGTCATGTTACCTAGATGGGACATTGATGTGATACGTGTTATGGCTTGGCTCTTACGTGTCATGACTTGGCTTTCTATGTGTTAGGCCAATCTTGTTTACCATAATAGATGGTAATTAATTCTCTGCTAGTATGCTTGACTATTTATGTGAGCATGATAGATTTATGCATATCATTTATATTTTGCATTGAAAGTCTAGAAAGGGTTCTTGAGATTGTACTGGGTATTTAACCTATGTGATTGACAGTGGAGTTTCTACACCAAACTAGATGGATGTATCCATTCTTAATGAGAAACTGGTGGGTTATCTTGAGTTGTTACAGTGCGAATACAGTGCTGACATCTGGATTAATGTTCTTGATCTCGATTGAGTTAAAAGAGTTGAAGATTCAACTTGAGAATTTCTTGATAGAGGATATATCTACCTTGTAGTGGATGTCTGAAATGAGTATCTGTGTTGACCTATAAGTGGAAATAACCAAGGTACGCGTGTTCTTGAGATTTTCTTGGTCTTGTTAGAGATTCATGAATGAATTTCGAAGGCAGCTTCATTGTTAACTATTTGACACCGAGAGCTACATCTTTTGATGGATTGTCTTGATGGATTGATATACGTAAAGTCAGTTCTGAATATTGAAACGATGGATCATCACAACTTCAGTATCTGAGATTGCCTAGTGGATTTGACTAGTATTACAGTGATCTGGAGGATATGACCAGTTTTATTATTTCTAGTGGATATGTCAAGTTTCACCAATATAGTGGATTGACTAATCGAGTCTACTTGACTTTATGTGTTTTGATGTTATAATTGATACATCTAGATTGCATGAAATATTTGTGAGTATATGTGTATATTCTTGATTGCTCTTGAGTTCTATTTGCTGATTATATATGTTATAATCTTGATCTAGTAAAAATTCGAGGACGAATTTTCTTTAAGGTGGGGAGGATGTAACGCCCATCCTTAATCTCGTTAAATATTTGACTTATTTGTTAAATTTTTGACTTGCTTGTTAAATTCTTGACTAGCATATTTATATGCTATTTTATTTGAGTTAATTATTTAATTACTTTAGAAAGTTAAGGTTGTTAAATGTCAAAGTTGAAAGTTTAGGGGCCTTTTTGTCAAAGTTAGAACTTGAGGGGCCTAGTAGCAATTCTTGGAAAGTTCCAAGTATATCACCTTGGGTTTCTCTCTCTGAGAAACCATTTTACCCAAATTGCTTTACGTATACTCATTCTGTGTCTAAAGAAGGTTTAGGATTCTTCCTATTCTCGACTCCTCGAGCTTAATTATCCCTCTGTTCGTGATTCTGGTCTCCGGATAAATATTCGTGGCGTTGAATAGAGCGTGCCAGGCCGATCAGAAATTAATTTGGGTCAACTTGATTTTTGACTATGTAAGCTATTAGCTTCCCCTTACTTGTAATAACATGTATATATGTTATTCCCGCTACTTGTCTTGTTAAAATTGTATTTTGAGCAATTTTTGTGATACTTGTAAATTGGGACGAAGGGAGTATTCGTATAATAACAAGCATGAATAGCACCTGGGAAAAGAAACTTGAAAAATTATTGAAAAATTATACTCCTATTCGTGAGACGGTAAAATAGTAACTTGATTTAAAAATTATTAGAAAAATAGTACCATTATTTGTGGTACGGGAAAAGGAATGGAAGTATCCCTAAATGTTTATAGTATATTAGAAAAATTGTACTTATACTTTTGGGGACGGTGAAATATTGAAATGGAATAAAAGGAAATTGTCCTATTATTTATGGGACGGTAAAAGAAATGAATTGGGCTTGAAATAGGAGTTCTAAACTTGTTAGTATACTCCTGAGAATGTTAGGAGTGTTAGTTAAATGTAATCCTACGTGTGGGACGGAGAATTAATGAAACTGAATTCAGGGGAAAAGGGCGAAAATTTGTACCGCACGGTCGTGCGCCTTTATTTGGCGCGTGGCGTGCCAAATATCACCTTTAGGCAAAAATCCCTCGGCAGTAGCACGTTAGTCGTGGCCTTTTTATGGGCACGGTCGTGCCCGAAAAATGAATTTTGTGTGAAAATCCCTCGCAGTGGTAGCACGGTCGTGCAATTTCTAGAGCACGGTCGTGCCAAGTGAAAATTCTGATTGGTTTTCTGATTGTTTCCTTCATAACTTTCTATAGGAAAGTCGGAATCAAGATCCGAAAGAAGCTGAATAAGCTAGACATAGAGAGCTATTCAAAGCACACTTTAACTACCTAATGAGATTTTTGGTGTTTGTCTAGGGAACCTAGATAGGTGTTTGAGACATTTAATTGATTAAGTACAAGAATAAGAACTCTTTATTGTGTCTTGGAATCAAAGTTTGTGTACCTTAGGGTATAAAACAATGTTTTGAACTTGAAAATCCTCAGAAGAAGGATTGAGAATTGGTAAGAGTAAAGTGTATAACTCTTATACATGATTGAATGTCCAAAGATTGGAATAAAACCTGAAGTATAAGACAATAAAATCTTGTACATGACTTGAACATCCAAAGAAAAGGGATTAAAAACATGAATATAAGATAATAAATCTTGTATATGCCTTGACACCAATATATGGGTAAGGTGTAAACTCGAAAGTGCTCAGAACAAGCCTTAACGTGAATAGAAATATTCTTGACTTGTATGTGCAATCATCGCACATAGTTACTTGATAACAATGTAGCTTCTTGATTACCTGAAGCTTGTTTCCCGTTGAGCTAGTCCACGAATCTTGGATTAGTCTCCCCTCTCGTAGCTAAAGTTTGTGTACTAAAGGACACCAACTAATGTCTTGAGCTTGGAATATCCTAGGAATAGGATCGTGAACTTGATTGGGAGAGTGTATAGCTCATCTCTCTAATTAAAACGTGAATATAAGATAAAATAAATCTTGTACTTGTCTTAAATAACCAAAGAGTTGGATTGATAACTAAGTATAAGTTAATAACTCTTGGTACATGTTTAACCATCCAAGAAAATGGATTGAGAACTTGGATACAAGATGATAAAATCTTGTAAAGTCTTGAATGTCTTGAAACCATTACATGAGTATGGTAATAAACTTGAAAGATTCTTGATGTGTATATGCAAATCTTGCATGTAGCTACTTGATAGAATGTAGCTTCTTGATTGATTGGTACATGGTATGAATAACCAAAGAATTGGGTTATGGAACTAGAGATAGAGAATGATTAACTCTTCTACATACTTGAACTTGATACGTGTATATTGGAAGTGCTATAAATAAGCACTAAGGTGTAAGTGATTTAGTTAATCATGTATATACTTAATGAAGTATATAAGAATGAAGAAGATATCTTGTCTTGAACTGGTTCCTAAAGAAAATAGGGACTAGTGTAATATGAAGATA